>JAOWBB010011746.1:0-67979 GCA_028565995.1 Ricinus marginatus
CGAAAAGGAATAAGAGCAAATGAATGGACTGGAGATATTAAAAACGAGTTACGGATAAGACGAATGTTGACCTTGACTCTTAATGCTGCGTACAGCCCACGTGATAGTTCACAGAATAGCTTGCACGAGAAAAAAAAAAAAGAACATTATAACCGGAGCCCGCCATCACAACTTGGCACAGTCACGCTGCATGGTTACAAATATCAAACATGCGTTTTACGAATAAAGAGAAGATTCGGTTTTTACTAAGTGATTTGAAATTAATTACGAACGTAATAAATTTGTGGAAAACTTAAGACACGTTTAATATGTATTTTATTTTCATAGTTAAAAAGATTAATTACGCCTGAGATTATTATCGGAATCATTAAACCCAAGTGAAAATTTTATGTGACGAAAATGTATGAAATCCGGAGAAATAAAAGGCTCTAAGGAAGTTTTACTTCTAATGGCACTGCCAATCGTCGGATGCTGAAATGAGAAAAATTCCCTCCCCAAAACGAGATCGTAAAGTCTAATTTAGGTAAGATTAAGTCTCAACCTCACATCATCCTCTTCTCGGTTCGGCAGAGCAGGGTTCTCCGGGCGGTATCGAGTACAATTTAGACAAGGCAGTGGAGATCATATCGCGTATAACAAACAATCTCCAGATGTGCGTAAACCGTAGGGTGGTAGAAGTGAAGAGTCTGACATATCAGACCGTCTGCCTCTTTGTCTATACATCAAGAGACATCAAGACGGGAACCATTATATCGATCGGGAGCGTCTTCAAGGGGTTCTTAAGAATTATCTTTTCACCCGCTGAAAATGGCGGAGGGTTTTATTAACATTCGAATTTTAGCTCACATCCACGATTGGTGAGGCAGAAGAAAAAAATTAATTAATTAAATGCCGGTATCACAGATTGCTTACAACTCACGAGAACGTTAAAATTTATCTTTTGACCTCAGTCAGACTCGTTTATAATAGGTAATACGACGTGTTAATTATCTGCGGAACATGGATTGAAGAGGAAACGGAGCGTTGTCAAATTAACCTAAAATCGAAGTTAACATATACGTATTTATATAGTAATCTGACGGTTATATCGGTTTAGAACCAATTTTTTAAACGTAGAGCACTCATTTTGTATCTCACGTTGTATTATCCCCGATTAAAATGTTAAGTTTTAAGGACCCTTCGGTATCATTATCCACCGACATTCAACGCATTCCATATACGGCATAATTATCATTCTTTCTATTGTTGTTCATTCTATCAATTTCGGATTCAATGACACATTTGCGCGACAATCGTCTTTCTCTCTTTTGTAATACACGAGTTATTCTTTCCCCTTTACCCTTTTACTCCCCCATCCGCCCCCTGCGCATTTGTCTAATAATTAAGACTTGCCGGACATGGTAGAAAATAACCTCACTTTTTTGCGACGTCTTTCCCCGTGCCGAAATGAATAAGTAATTTGTTGAAATATCTCTCTCTTTATGGTGAAACTTAAAATATTTGATCTTTAAGAATATGTTCTTATTAGTACATTTATTCATTTCGTGCCATCGTTCCTATTCACACATATATATATATTCATACATTAAAAATATATTTAAAATATTTGGATTATAAAATTACCTACAATATTCAGAGAAAAATAAAATCCAAATTATAAATAAATTATATAAACAATATTAAGCAAATTAATTTAGAAAACACAATTTCGTAATTTATGATTTATAAGTTATATACATCATCAGCAAATCGAAATTATTATGTGTAATTTATAAATTAGATTTACGTTCTAAACATTAATATTAATGCTCCTTTGTAACTCACACCATACTGGAATAATAGTTGACGTATTAAAAACAGCAAGATCTTATATATAAACTACTTAAACATATATATTTAAACATTTAATTAAAGACTGCATTATAGTAAAAATACATGTGATTATACATTATATCCTTGCTTAAACAGACTGAATCAATCTGATTATTTTCGTTATAAGGCAATTTGTTTAAATACTTTTATATTATATCATAAAATCCATATTCATTATGGGTAATATTAATTTTAAGCACACATATGCAAGAATGTAATGTTTATAAATGTTAAAAAATTTAAAGAATCTTATAAGATTTATAGCAGAATTTTTCATATTATATATGTGGGAGATAGAATAAAAAATTTTTTTCAAAACCGATTAAGATTTCGTAGCCTAAATTATATAAATATATATATATACACACACACACACACACACACACACACACACACACACACACATCTTTTACCTATATAACACAAAGAAAAATTGCTTTCGTAATACATTGGCATTTTTTTAATATAAGGACATTTCCCATTTTTTATCCATTTCATCTTTGAAAAGAAGACTTTATATAATATATGATATTATATATATTTGTATGTAACAGTAAGAAAATATATGTAATTTAATGAAAAAATTGTTGAATAGGCGGTTAATTTTGTTAACTGGTTTTAATAGCAGGAAAAATCTTTACCTTAATATTTTGGAAGAATCAAGCAGTTTAACAACTTAAGACAAAATATCCTTATTCTTCTTTTAATGACAATCACGAACTATTTTGTAAAATAATTTAAGAAAAACATTGCTTTTAAACTTTTTGACGATTTTAACCACTTCTTCGGAAGGTTTGCATATTGGTACATATGTGAACAATTAGTTGCTTAATAAGTCACAAAAAAAATCCTTATCCTTATGTTGTCGGATCGGTTAATGCTTTTTCGGCACAATCACGGCAAATTTCGCACAGTCAGTTCATTATGCGTTGCATCATTTTCCTTATTTATAAAAATGAAATTAGAAAAATAAAAACTCTCAAAGGATAAAATACGCAATGCTGCAATTAAATATTCAATGATCTCAGAAAAAAATATTTTCGGAAAAGCGCAGAATACCTGCAATTAAGTCGATCCGAGGCAGCACCAGCGAGAGACAACAGCACTGGTTTTGTGTATTTCCTCATACGAACTTAATTGAATAAAGAGAAGGCGAGAAAAAAAAATCCTCGTGGTTTTATGTTATCTACATGGATTTGCGGAAGCGTAAAAACAAGAATCCATATTCACAAACCTGTTCACGTTCGGGAAGAAGACAGAAAAGTCAATTTTTCCAACGTCAAATTCATGTCTCACCTGCATTGCGAAAAAACTCTGATAAATTGAATTTCATGTGCCATCTTCAATATCCGCACCTTTTATTTCTCAAGAAAATTTTCAGACTATCAATCGCAGACCTTCAAAATCCAGTAAAACAACAAGAAAATATCAAATTTATGATAATTTCGATAAGTAATTGTCATTGCAAAGCAAAGCCGTCAGATTCCAATTTGAAATCCTGCAACTAACGGCTATAATACTACATCAGCTACGGTTAATAAACAATGCGATTGCGTTAAAAATGGAACCTTTTAATTTCGTTAACAACCTTTTTTCTTTAAAAAAAATTTTGTTTATTAGATGGTAATCAACTGTTATTTATACATATTATTTATAATATATTATACATTAATAATAATTTAATATATATATATATTTAACCTGAAAACTGCCAATTTGCCATAGCATTCATTTGCATCTGCGAAACTTATAAATATTCATAACAGGAAAAAGGGAATTTTAAACGGCCGGATATAAAGGCACAGAGTATTGAAAAACGCGATGATCCTTATTAAACTCGATGGCCTACCTATCATGGTCTGCGGGTTACCTCGGGTTGATGGATAGGCCGTTGCTTCGAGACTATAAATGACAATATTACTTAACCGGAAGTTGCCCCTTTTACGTGTCGCCTTAACGCTTTCCTCCGGTGTATTATTTTATCGGATCCAATCTATGGGACCTGCATTTCGTATAATCGAAATTCATATCTTTCGGAGATGGAAATATTTTTTAAAAGAATGGTGAAAAAAGCAGAAGAAATGGATATTTAATAAATTTGATTCCGAAAGAAAAACACAATCAACCGAGATATATAAAAAAAAAAAAAAAATGGAAAGCAGCATTTGAGACAGCTTCAATATCTAAAATTCGGGTCTCCTTTCGAATTATTCCCATCATTTATTCCCATCATCAACGCGTGATGAGTGCTTGAAAAGTGAGAAAGGAGATTCACACACACACACACACACACACTCATCACATCACATCACATCACACAATCATATAAATATATATATATTTATATACGGGCAAAAAAGGAATCGAATGGTTTCAAACCAACATTATGACGGATCCAAGACTGCCCACCGAGAGTAAGAGAACTAAAAATGAATTTTAATCTTCGTTCAGAAGCCTCGGACAAAGGATAAATCAAAATTATACAAAAAGTCATAAGCCAACCTAACCTTCCAGAACGATAGCATACACGTCGTTATTCATTCTCCCGTGAAGCGCGAGAAATTTACCCTGCTTAATCCAGATAAAAACCACAAAAATGAAAAATTATCTTTGTGAAATAGATAAATTTCCTCTAACTCGCTTTCATTCTCCGAAAAGAACACGGACGGATTATTAGCTACAGATAATAAACTATTCCTCATTTTACCGCACACAGTTTTTTCGCGGCCGTATATTTTTCAGTCCATTAGTCAAATGCACGAATAAATTAATTTGTTTAAAATTTGTTTACTTTTTTCTTTGGGAAGCTAAAAAAAAATTGCAAATCCCACGCTAACGTGCTCAAACGTTGTGGACAATTTCCTCATTCCGCTAACTCGTGCTGAATACTTTCACGGGGGGGATGGTGGGTAAAGGGGTGAAATCATTCGCAATCATTTTCGGTAGATAATAACATGGCTGAGCGAAATATTTTGCGACCAGATTTTAACCCCAAAGCAATAAGTCATCCCTATCGCGAGACTATCCGAAAGAGCAGCGGGAAATGCAAATACTCCGTAGGAAACCGATTTAACGTAATTGGTTATGGTTCGCAGTGCCAAGACCGGGCATATGGGGGATGAACAATCATCGATATACACGACGGCCCTGTTTTCGACTTCGTGTCAAAACAATCTTTTACTGTCGCGAATTTCGGTGATCCTGCGACCGAGAGGATGCTTTTTATACATTCACTGATCTTTCAGGAATAACAAAACTACTATTTTTCACGACACATACCTTTTTTATAACATTATTTCCTCCTTAAATATAAATCCCTTACCTGAAAAAAAAATAAATTAATTAAAACGTGTCTTTATTGCAAAATTCAATTAAAGGCTATAAAATAAAATTATTTCTAATAAATTTCCGCATATTATATATATATATATTGTATGTGTCTGTGTATATATAAATATATATACATACACAGACACATATAAAACCACTGCATGCATAAATCAAACATTACAATATTCTCCACTCCCCCCTCCCCATTTTTCCAGTAAAATACAAAATTTTATATATTAATCATAAAAATAAAAGTCGAGGATTTATATAAAAAGTTCATTGTCATAAAGACTATGATTTTTCATGTTTATAATGCGTAACCAATCACTGGCTTTAAAAATTTTATTATTCTATATATTATTAATTTTATTCTTATTCATTTACACTTTTCATTACATGAATGTTACTTATATAAATAATTAACATTGAAAGACGGAAATTTTCAACTTGTAAGTGCTCAAATAAATTGCTGCTTTATTTAAAAGAAAAAATTTAGATTCCCAATTATCCTGGGAATGAAGGAAACAAAGTCGAAAATCGACAATACGCAAACGCTGTAAGATGCCCGGAATGAGTTCTCAAAAACATCGAAAAGAATGAGAACAGAATTGGCACCGTCAAATAATTCCCTACATTCTGAAGCTTTAATTTCCTGTCGGGCTTATCAGGAGAAGAGAACTGTGACCGTGAAAGTAAAATATTAATTACATAGAACGTTCATGTAAAATGGATTATGAAACCATCCTTCCCGATACAAATATCAAGTGAATAGAGTTAGGAAAGCGAGGCTAAAAGAGCAAACGTATTAATAGTATATTAATACTATTCAGAAGTGGCGCATCTGATATAAAATGCTTCTGCAGTTTAGTCAACATCAATGCGTACATGAGTGACCAAAGTTTAGCTCCTTTCGTCGGCAGTCAGCTTCAAAATTATGCGTGAGGAATTAAGATAAGACCGAATATGTTGGCATCCGAAGCCGATCCCTATCTGTGTTGAACAAAAATTCGTCTTCACTAAAATATTTTGTAAGTTTGATTATAATATCAAAATTCATGCGTGGAATAACGATCTGAAAATGATTATTCCGATACCGACGAATTTGGAAAACGAAAAATTCTTAAATCGCAGTCTCGAATAATCTTCGGCCAAATTTTTTAGCTTTGTAGAAATTAATATTTCGGAAAATAATGTAAAATATCCCGCTTTTCACGAAGGATTTCGTTTCTGCGTAAAATGAAAATTCAAATATTTTATTAATGTATTGTAATATATTTTTCTGGTAACGGTCGGATCTCGGGTTTATAGTCGAACCAAAAAGTTTGAGCGTATCTCTTCATCTCGGCTTTTCGAAGCTTCTTTCCACAGTTTCCAATTGATTACGGGAGAGCATTCGGTCGAAGCTTTCAACAAACTCTGGACTGAAAAACTGAAAACCTAATCTTTTTACGAAACCGAACTGGTCGAAAGTCCTTTGACGAAATAAGCAAGTACATCAATAACTCCACAGCATATACATCCGACAAAAACTGTCGCAACCATGAAAGTGAATTTTTTTTTTTTTTTAATGGGCGGAAAAAATTCTGATTCGCGAAAAAAAAATTAGTTTAGCAAACTGGTAAAAATCAAAGTATGATGTTGAGAAATGTAAAAAAAAAAAAAATGGGCACGGTCGGAAACTGAAAGGCAATTCCTCGAAGGAAAATTTCGCTTCCTGGGATTGCCTTTTGAATTACGCTCGTAGAAAAAGAAAAAAAAAGGTGGAAAGTCGCTTCTCCTCATATGGAATCAATATATTTGCGATTCAATTATCGTAAATTAGTCGAAAAGATAATTAATTACGAAATTTTCCGATGATTTTAATGGAGATCCGCCGCCGCCACCTTCTCACAATTTTAGCGGAATATAATATAAAAATTTGGGTTGAATTAAATACAACATAAAGCCTCCGAAAATCTCTACTCCATCTTTTGTCGGTGCTCCTCCATATTTTCTTTCAAATATCTAACTTCGGCATTTGCATATTCATGCTGCATATAAATATTTTAAATTCTCATTTAAATTCATGATTCCAATGATCCCCCCCCTCCCCCCCTGCCATTTTTTTTTCTTTCTTTCCACACTCTCTTCCTCTCTCATGAATAAGCTCTTCGCTTCGTCCTCATCGAATTATCTGCTTCGCATGTGTCTGTGTCCCAGGTTTGAAAATCCCACTCTGGAAAATGCCCCGGACAAATGATTTTACATGCAAGACGTGACGCGTCGCACGAAGGGAGAAAAAGATGTATTAAATTTTTTATTTTTCCTGAAAGGTAAGTGGAATCCGAATAAGATGGCACGAGATTGAAGACAAAGAAAAGAAAGAGGTTAATCAAAGATGGTGGTGCACCAGTTGACATTGGATAATCTGATTCTTGAATAATTTACATGCCGCACCGACTTTAAAACCGCAATATCCTGAGGAGAATGTCTGCCGATGTAAGAGAAACAGAGAGCGAGTGTGTATTAATAAAAAAAAAAGGAAAAAATCTGATTTATAAGCCATATATCTTTAACTTTTGACATTGATTATTCCGAAACGACACTAAAGATTTTTATGTCTCTCAAATTTTAAAATTTTTAAGGAGATTAAAACTTAATATGGAAACTGAAAAAAAATTTTTTGATTAAAAAATTGATGCGCTGAAAAATTCGAACTTCAGTTGCAATTGATGTTTCTCCTGTTTGTAGGGAAATTAGGTATGAATTTTCAAAATTGAAAGTTGAATATCATACACGCAGATAAAGCTTCAGATAAAACACATTTAGCCCACTATTTCTTTAATAATGGGCGTTCATTATTTCGGTCTGGACTCCTTCACGGAATTATGAATCAAAAGATGGCTGCCATAATTACTTTAAGTATAAGGTTCTCTTTGGGACCATTGTTGATGGATGGTTTAAAAAAGAGAAAAAAAGGGCCATAAACTCTGCGATTACGGGGTGAATAGGTCGATGTAATTTTACTCCATTCTTTCACATATTGTTAATATAATCAAATATAGTTCATATAATATAGTTAATATTATTAGAGGTCGAGAACTAACGATTAAGACGGAGATATTAAGGCGAAGCAGAGTAAGATGTCTGCGTATTGTTATGCATAAAATATTAATGCCAATCCAACGATCTTTAGTATATATTGTAGTCAATGAAACAAATATTGTAATATGTATAGTATAAAATGGAGCATATATAATAAATGAAGGAAAGTAGAGTACAAATAGTATAAAATGTCTATCAAACACATTTACAATAATAATATATTTAAGCTTTTGCTATTTTTAAGCTCAGCTTATTTGATGATATTTCGATTTTCTGTCCGAGAACAAAATTAAGGTTTTGTTAGCTGGCAGCTAGTTTAAATTAAAAATTTTGACCTTCTTAAATGTATATATACATAACAGCATAAAGCATGAGTAATATAATATATTTAGGAATCATAAGTGGCATGGCTCGTTAAATATTCGTGGGTAGATAATTTAAAATTATGAAATCGGAACTGCTGAAACAGTTAATAAGTTTGTTAATACGTTCAAGCGGAACCGGAAAGCGTTTATACATCAAGAAAATGGTTTTCGACTACGCGAAGCATTAAAAAATATACCCACCCAGTAAAAAATGTTGCCGGTTCATTTTCCGGAGACTTCGAGAAATTTTTTTCTCGAAAAAAAGAAAAGAAAGATTGAAAGCCTCACCAAAAACGATATCTTTCACCTTCTTATACGCTCATCTGAAAGCAGAGGGGCAAATCCCAAAAAATCGTATTAAAGCCTCTCCCAAAGACATTAAACCTTCTTTGCAGATGATTTGGAACAAGGCCTCCCACGGTTTGGATAACATAAAAGAGAAAAATTTGACGTGAAAATCGAGAGTGCATCTTTCCGAAGAAACATGAAAGAAAAAAGAACGTTGTTTCAGAAATTGTGAAAGGAACAGGGCGACGGATCGTCTGGAGAAGAGGAAAAACTCCGATCCACATCTTATGGCTAATCTAACCCAACCTGGGAGGCACAGACGAATCTGCCGGATTCAGAACTTTGACTTAGTCGAGAGTCAGCCGAGCTAAACGAACGACAAAAAGGGTCAGGATTAGTGCGGGAGGAGATACCAAGCAGAAGACATTCCGAAATGCAAGAACCGAAACATCCAAAAGTTTGGGATTATACGTAAAATTAAACAGACAGCGTAAAAAAGATGAGAAACCAGGTAAATGAAGTTGGACATGACGGCGAGATAAATTCGTCATAACGAAGTCAATGTAATGTTATTATTCATTAACAAAATTACCTTTTGTGAAATAAGAAAAGGAAACCGAAAAAATTAAAATTTTTTCAACCCAACCAATTAATTGCTGCTAAGAAGAATTCGCAGAGGTTGGCACCATGTGAACATCGTTTAGTAAATAACTTTCCGTTTTAAGTATTCCTTTAGGTGTTGAGAAAAGCGTTTGCACTGTAAATAAATTTGCCTTTCTTTTTATTTCACACATTTTTATCTCTTACAAAAAAAAAAGATCGAACGAATAAGATTATATTACACGGGTTCATTCTTGTAGTTAGTATATGGTTTTCGCGTTATACAAATAGTGTTCTAAGAAACCCTAGAAGTATCAACACTTCAAAGTCTCAAAGAAACCATCAGCAAGTCTTGAAAGTGATATCATACATAATTGGTTACGTTTTATCCACCCAACCTAGAATGTCCTTTTTGTTTGTGAATTTATAGGCCTTGGCAAGCAGGCAAATAACTCAATGAAACCATCACGGGTGTCAGCCTTGTCGGACTACCTTCTTATAGCTTTTACAGTGAACATAGAGCTTCTTTAACCAATTGTCCCCGTTGCTTTTTCCACAACTTGTTTTCCGGCACAACAGCAAATAAGATGCGCAACAAAAATTAAAATGTCCCGATTTGACCAATTCACTAAAAGATGATTCGCATCCACCGACGTGGAAATTTTCCTTACTGCGATGATTTATCCCAAATCAGCGACCGAAAAAAGAAGCACTGACCAGTAGAATTGTCCGGCACTGGCATTAGAAGTATTATTTTCGACGTGCAGAGAAGACACCTCGAAATTGCTGTTACGATATTAATGAATTGCGACTGTTCTTTTTTTTTATCACTAAGAAAAAGAAACGCGGGAGAAATAAAGGGAAAAAGCGGATTATTATCACATTCATACGCTGAATCAGACACGTCCGATCTCTCGAGGGATACGTCGAAGGAAGCTCAAAGAAACCGAACGAAGACAATGTAGAAAGCACCGAAAATTTTAGAGAAATAGTCTCGGGACGAGATAAAGAGATGCCTGAAGGAAAAAAAAATTTAAACCTCAAATCCATAATACTGCAATATTAATTCTCCCATTACCTTAATGGAGCTTGCACCAAGAAAAACGGTGGAGGGCAACATCAGTTTCTCTCGCTGAACACAAAAGAAAATATTTCTTTTTTTTTTTCGAAATTGAACCCCGAATCAATTTTCGCTCGGGATTATACCAATTAAAAAGAAATTAACCCCCGGTTATGGCAAAATATCATTTTCACATTAAATTGTATTTCTCCCTTAAACGTTTCCACCCCATTTCCCCAACCCGCTCACCGAAACCCATTTAGCCTAATATTTACCTCCATGCGCTTAGGACCATTACTCATTTGAGTATTTCGTAATTGAAAATTAGCAAAACAAAAATCTACCCCAGCGGAAAATTCGCAAAAAGAAAAATATTTCGTGATATAATTTAATATCCGGATGTACGGACCACAGCAGAGATATAAGAACTGCAACCATTAAAATTAGATGCATGCAAATATAATTTAAATTTCCCGAATAATAAGGTATCAAGCTGTAAACATGAAATTGTCGTTATGAACCGTTATCGACACGCTATACAAATAAGTAAACCTTATATTATCTGACAATGCTTATGGTGTAGATAATTAAACGGATTTACGTTATTTTTTTACCGGGGAAAAAAAAGCGATCACGGACGGAAAGTACGAAATGTTCTTATCCTTACCAAACATTAATACACAAAATAAATCTTATTTATATTATTGAAAATTCTTGCGAATAAAGGGGCAAAAATAATCGTTCGTCAATAAAACGCACTTATCATGGAAAAATTTATTACACTTGCTAAAAATGGGAATTGTTCAGATGTAGTAAAAATTAACTTTTTCTTTTTAATTACGCAAAATTAAAATTTTAAAATTATATCCATGAATCTATTGAATTAAATTTGTGGTAAACGTGACAAATATTTTTTTTGTCGTTAATGTGACAAATGAATTATCAGTTGGAACTCCGTAAAATATCGTACATCGAACATTTTTTGGACATAAAAAAAAATGATAGCTGTATTACACGTAGAAGTATAGCGTTAAATATTTTTCATGTTCGGATAAATAATGTAGGATACATTTAAGAAAAAAGAATGCCGTGAAAAACAAAATAATTGGGTCATTTTCTTTATGGATGTAGGCGGATTTGAGTTTCCCGTTTTCAGGTTAGGTTATGAGAACGCAATCAAAGATGGTTTAAAAGAGTATAAGGACCCAAAGAAATCGTAATTATTGCATCAAATTCACAAACGGCAACGGGGTCACAGACTTTGATAGTTCACCACAATGAATTATATCATTCTAATGTTAAAATGTTGTTTAATAAGAGAAAGGAAAAACTGAATTTTAATGCTTTTCCCAACAGTTTTTCACACTAATTGATGACATATTGGTCGACCTAATTAGACTAATAATTACCTCGCTCTCTTTTTCTACCTTTTCCACGATCCTTCGCCTCCTTTTCCGCTTCCGGAAAAAGCGTAAAAAAATTTTTCCAGCATTCGGGCGAATTAAGAGACGGAAAATACCTTTTTTCCTTTACCCCCGGGAGCATGTAGTGGAAATGATTTTCTGTCTGAGCTGTCGGAAGCCACTGGTGAAAAGTGAAAATGAAATATCTTTCCTCAAATTTATTAAAGTGCCCTGATAAATGGTTTCAAACCCATATGCCCAACCTCTCCGCATATGACGTTAGTAGAAGACGTACACATCACGCGCCCCCATCCTTAAAGTCCATTCTAGAATTTGCATATGTATATATATATATATATATATATATATATACACACGTATATATCCTGTGACTTTTCCAAATCGCCACGACTTTTTCAGACATTTGATCGCTTTCAACCGAAAAATAATAATTTAAATAATTCCCTTTATTTATATACAACGCAAAACATTACGAATTAATTTATTTAAGGTTTAAAAAAGCAAAAAGAAAAAAAAAGAAAATTATCAAAGTTAATCTTTTCGCTTACCTAGTTAAATCCAAGTTAACCTAACCATAGTAACTTTTTTAGGGGTTAATGAAAAAACTTTTTCAAGCCTTCCTTACCGAATAAGCAAGGGCCCCGTGTGTAAGTCTTGGAAAGAAAAAAAAAATTTTGACATAAAGTCAATATTAATCTCGGCTTTTGCAACGCGCATGCAACCATCCTCTTGTTTTCCATTTTTTTTTCTTTTCTGGAGCCCTAATTTTCCGTGATCTAATGCCATATTTTCTCCTCTGGAATTCCGGGAGTCACTGAAATAATCTTCATACCGAAGGATTCCTTCCTTGCCGAAATGTAATGACCCAAAAGCACTCCGGGAATTCTAATGAAAGCATTGGAATGAGAAAAGGGATTTTTTTGGAGTGCAGGGATCGGTGAGGGAGAACGGGGAGTCTGTCATTTCTGGCAATTCCTTCTGGATATTATCCAACATCGTTTATAGTAGTGAAATGTGTCACTGAGAATAATTCCATTTTTTCCCCCTCATCTTGACATATATTACGGCACTTTTTAAACTTTTCATATTAAACCTAAGAAAAATGCACGAAAACGTTTCTATTTTCCTCTTTTTCAGGTACATGTGAATCGCATAAAAATTCATTATAAGAATGAAAAAAAAAATATATATATATATATATAGTTTACGAAGTAATCTCATTTAAAAAATATTAAATGTCAAAGCATGAAAACGTGACAGAGGGAGCTTATTTGGAACCGTAAGCACTGGCGCACTTAAATGGAACTATATATATAGTCATAAACTAAATTTCACAGACATTTTAATAAATTAACCCTGCAGCTTTTTCAAGACACGCCCATTTTTAAAACAATATATTTCTTATTAAAAAAATTTAACTACACCTCCGGTCAAAAAGGAAAAAATGTAATTCGGAAGCCCATCCATCCAATTTTTTTATTATCTACGAACATTGATATTAAAAAAACAACATAATACGATTTGATGTACCAAAAGAAAATATATGTAATTACATGGATGACATTTTAATTTATGGATTTGAAAATTTTAAACGCCCAATTATCTAACTTTATAAAAAAAATGAAATTCTTTTTTTCTTTCGGGACTTATTCATTTATTCTCAACACCATCAATTAACCCGTGGTAATAACTTATGAAACCGTTCGATATATCCATCATACATGCCCATCATTTTTTGTTTCAACTTTTATGCACGAGTATATATCCAAATTTTTAGGTTTTCTACTATCCTGCTACTAAAGGAAGACAGAATAAAAAAGTGCTGAGAGCTTAACAAAGCAATCAATGTACTTAAAATGTATGCATAATTATTGTTTTGAATGCTCACCAAAATTTCATTGTACTGAAAATTTTTATTTTTCAAATGTTTAATTCCTGTTATCTGCATCAAAACCGAAGATAATTCTATTCGGCATGGACCATTATTACCCAGTATGTACATATACACAAATTTTCGGACTGTTATTCGTTAATCCCAACAAAAGAAAAGCAACAGGCTGTAAACCACGATTTGTGTAAAATGAAAAATATCAGAATCGAATGTCACGATACGTGGCAACTTTATCGGATTTCATAATATCCGAATATGTCTTCGGTAATATAACAAATAAAAGTGTCGTATATTTTAAAAAAAGTTCCGGAACATTATACTCTTCGTCAAATTTCTTTAATTTTAAATTAAATCAGCTTTTTTCTTTTTAACCCATATTGAATGCATGAATCGCGAATAGTTTTGACGTGATATAAAACGATTGTTATTACTAAGACCGTGTTGATATTTTATCTATAAAAATAATTTACATGTTAAAAGGAAAAAAAAACCTGAATTGTCAAATTATTTGTAGTGTCAGGGGAATTTAATTATATGCGATATGAAATGTGACAAGTCTACTTTCAACAGTCCCCATTAGACCTAATTTTTCCCACACTTTATTAATCATTAGCATCTGATATACCTAATTATACTGGTATTTAATGGAAAATCTAAGAAACTTATCCACAATACAATTATAAAATTAATTATACATGTATATGTTGATGTGTATTTATTTACATAAACTGAAACATTTTTTATTAAAATTTATAATATAATATGTAATATTTATTTTGTCTCAGTTGAAATTACTTTATCGATTTTATTCGTATACTATTATAATTATTACATATTGTTTAAAACATAATTTTTTTGGCAAATGTATTTATACATAAATATCTTTCATTTCGGTTATGGAAACGAAACCTTAGTTGTTTGTTATTTAATAATCTTAGTCAGCAATGTTCATAGTTATATGAATAAAATATAAGAGTCAAACTTTGTGTAGTGTTATATCTGAAAGTTTAGCAATTTCTTCTTTCCGCTTTATACGCGATATTTTATTAAATTTAGGCAAGCCACTATATTATGAAATTTTTATGCGGAAGTAGCAATATATAAATTTTTTCTTTCCCGGTCTATATTTTACACCTGTTCATTTTATATGTATATGAAAAAATGTAATGACACGCACGAATGCGTTAATAATTTTTGACGTAAGTCGATCGCGAAAATAAAAAATTTATCGTGAATCAGCTAGAGTGCCGCAACGGTTTTAACGTTGTCGATAGGAATATTTGCCACATCGAAAATGGTTTCTTACATGCGGATCCCGAAAATTAGATTTATAAACATGAAGAACAAAAAAAGATCTCCGCAAAGTCGAAGCGCTTCATTTATTCACCTGATGTTTAAAAATGTTGAAAATGATCTTTAGAAGAGTCATAATCAAGTTTCGGGCTTCATCTCTTCGATATTTCAGCTTCCAAAAGATGCGGATCGAGATGGGGACAATTTAAATTCTTTCCGTAAAACAAAAAATTTAATGCAACTTTTACAAAAGTTCTGATCAATGTGACTTGTGAAATTGCTTCAGGAATGCATAAATTACAAGATATAGATAAATGAGAAACGAACAATGGGTTAAACAACTTCGCGCAAAAAAAGCTTCGAAAATATGAGACTGGGGAGGTTTTAAAAACTGGAAAGAAAAGAGGAAAAATGTTATGGAGTTTGTGTAATATTCGGAATATTGGCACTGGATAACGATGAGGATTATCACATCATGCAACCATGCCTCCGTTTATGTAATGGTTTTACAATTCTGCCGGAAAATATGTCCTCAAAACATAGCCCCGTGTGGTCTATTCACCGAGAAATATATTATTATTATATTTTTTTTAAATAAAACCGAATTTCAAAATAAATCCCGAGAGAAAAAGTTTTCCGAAATCCACTATTTTATGTTAAATGGAACACGCGTAAAAATTTAGATTGAAGTTGTGTAAAAAAAATAAAAAGAGGAGAAAAAGAATGATCCAGGTAAAATTTCTGGAGATGCCTCCAGGACAAAGCAGAAATATCGCCTTGTTCCCCTTTCCCCACCCATTTATTTACACGCCAGAAAATTTAATTTGTACAAAATGATGAGTTTACCCTTAAGGGAAATAACAACGAACCCATGGATGCAATGATGTTCGTGACGCTCCCGCAGCATACGGACTAAGTTACGCAACCCTGTCGGAAAAGCCTTCCCCAACTTGGCGGGTTAACCGGGAACCTGATGGTTTTTGTGATTTCGATCTCATTCCCGCAATGGGGGACCCATTTGTGTCCCCCTGCATCGCTCCCCTTCCTCGGGCCGTGAATATAAAAGAAATTAACGGAGCCTCGTGTTTTCCGGTTTTATGGAAAATCCCGTTTGGGTTGTTTAACCGAAGAAAAATTAAAGTTGGAGACATAAATTTTCCCCCACCCCTGCCATTCTCCTCTCTCTCCCAAGGGAAGGTTCGTGAAAAAAAGGACACTCCCGAAACGGCTGCAAATTCGAAATCCGTGTTTTCGAAAAAAAATTTTCCATCCAACTGCAGCGAGACGTGAATCGGCCCGAGATTTTTAATCGGACCCCAGAAACCCAAAATGAAAATAACTCAAAAATTCGGTTATAAAACCCGAACATCATTAATTTTAATCTAATTTTCAACTAAGGAAACGCATAAAACAGTATTTCGTAAACAACATACCCTGCCGTTAGTAATAATAAAACCATACTTAAATTTTATACAAAAGCATGTTGTACACAATTCATAACCGAAGTCCTAAAAAAAAAAATTCATTATGCTTGAACCAACAAGCATTTAACATAGATGTAATATGCGTGCGACTATTTGCGCGACATTACACTTATCAAATACGTCGGTTTTTAATATGTTAAATTAAAGAAAATAATATGCAAATAATGTTTAATTGATAACTCATTTGCAGTTAATATATCATTTGTGCAAACATTTATTCAGATTAAAAATAAAAGCATAGTTATATACGAAGTGCCAGCCAGAACTACAGCAAATTAGTTTTTCAAATGTTATTCTTATATTGCAGGTATTATAAAACAATCGATTAGGGAACGATTTTATAATTTCAATTTATAATTTTTTTCGTCGTTTTTCGGTTTTATGAGTTGTAAGATAAAACAAAAAATGCAAGGGTATAACATTGGCTATTCATATATGTGGACAAAACGTTAATTTCATAGACAATTTTTTTACCACTATTATATTTTGAACTTTAATTTTTATCTTGGAAAATTATGAAAATATAGCAAAAGACATTCTGCATGATTACCGTATAATGAGACACAAACTAATCGTCTACATATGCAGCCAAATGTGTCAAAATATTAAAGTAATAATGAAATATTTCTTAGTAATTGTTTCTTTATTTTTAAACCTTAACTTACATTTTTGTAAACAATGAAAATGAAACGTAAAAAAGCTGTCAATAGTATGTTAAATGGTTTGTAACTTAAGCGCAAATAAACTTTTCACAATGCATAGTTACTATGAGAAAAATAATTTTTAAAATTACATTCAATTTTCTTCATCAATAATTTTTTAATTTAATTAAAAACAAAATTTTTCTTTATAAACAATTCACCCTTTTCATTATTGTGCTTGGAAATTTTATTTCACCTTGGTTTTACTCTAGGTGCAAATGCGAAATACAACATAAAAATTTGTTAACGGCACACGAGCTAACCGTCCACTTATGTGAATGAGGGCGTAAAGAGGTTAACGATTACAAACACTATCGGGAAGTAACAATGTGGAACAGGGTGTTAACAAATACAACCTCAAAATCCATATCCGAAGAATAGGAGAGAAACATCCGAATTCGAAAGTCGTTTAGTGTGACAAAGGCTTCTTTTAATATCCAAAGTTTCGGAACTTGCTCGAACTAACGGAAGCAACGTGTGGAAACGATTCGTACCTTCGCAACAGATTTTTGCCCGCATTTGGTGGGCAGAGTTGTGACATGGAAAAAAGGAAAATTTCAAACTGAATTTTGAACAACAATCAGTTCATATTTGCCCGCGAAGAAAGGAAACCGAAAATAAATGCTTTTCCGATTTTGTTTTTGACCTGTGCTGCTGCATTATGCTGCAGGCTTCGATAGGCCCGTCAGTGATGTATTACTCCCATTGATCTGTCTCATCCTCGAGGTTTATTGAACCCACCTTATCAAACATTAAATGTTTATGCTTGCTCGAATACACAGCTTGAATATGTAACTCTCACACAACGACCAAGAAAGCGCGAAATCCGCTAGCATACTATTATAAATCGTACCCGTAACTGCTACATCCGGGGTTTTCATGCCAAACATTTCGGGAAATTTCTAAACTGCACCGCGCGAGAAAATACGTCAAGATTCTCGTAAAAAAGGGTAATGGAAAAACGTAAGCATGAATTTGTACATAATAACCGCCGATACCTCTGCCCCTAAACTAAAGTATCTATATCCACCCATTTTTAACTGTTTCTACGGATTTATTACTATCCACGATATTCATAATGTCGTCCCACCCGGTACGGTTACATGTAACTATCATTTGGAACTCCATTTCGTCCGCGATGTTGAAATCTTTTCCAAACATCAAAGACTTTTTTTGTACCCCGTCGGTGAAAACGAATATTTACAGTGCCGATTTCGTTTCCGAAAATTCAATTTCATGACCCGGGGAACGAGTCTAAGGAAATAACTAATTAAATTGGTTGTTACCTTTTCGCCATTTATTAAATTAATATAATAAATCATTAAAATATAAATCCGTGACTCGATACGCGATACAGTTTGAATAAGTTTTCATTGGCATTAGCGCATCGTGAACAATTCAGATTCCTCCCTTATTATTTTATTAAACTTATATTTCGTTAATTTATATTTTTTTCCCCCCAATGTAAAAGCAAGACCTTGGCACAAATGCAAAAATCTAGTTGAAAGATAAGTTCAGCAAGACTAAACATAATGAAAGAGGTTAATTTCCTCTTGAATTGCTGACACACCAAAATATCCTTAATAACGGAGTTATACTTATAACAGAGGCCTTTTCATTGTAGAAATAGGACGCACCCTTCACATGTAATACTGACCGTCCTCATCACGAACAATTTACTCGGCATTAATTTAATTCAGAGAGCGTTGAACCGCTTAATTTAACTCTCAAACTTGGAGAGCTCGCCTTTACCCCGGGAGGAGTAGCTACAAAGAAAAAATTAGGTTAAAAAACAGGGTCAAACGCCCGTCTTTATCTCGCTCTGCAACGGTATATAATTTTTATAATATAGATATATATTAATTTTAATTATTAATGCAATTATTTGTTTAGAGCCAGACAGGTAGGTGAGGCGCTCCGACGCCGCTCCAAATCGCGGAAGGGAAAATAATCGCGCGTCAACCGCCTTGATACGCAAACGAGGAAAACATCGTCAGTTTGTGCGCTTTTCCAGCGCACGACGATACCGCCACGTAAAGTGGAGCAAAAAATATCCGAAGGATGAAAAACAACGTGAATGAGATGGAGCCGGCCGGTTCCTCGCATACATATTGCAAACTCGAGTTAGTAAAGCCGTTTTCATAACCCTTTGTTGCTTGCATTCGAAGGATTAATTTCATATCTCCTGCCCTGCCTCCATCTCCGGTTAAAACTTCTTAAGCCCGTGCTTTACCATACTCGAGGCCATTTCGCTTTCGTTGGTCTACTTCTAACCGAAACACAATGCCCTTTATTTCGGAAAATTACTCTCGGATGTCGGAAAACCTTATGTGTTAGCGTAAACAAAAAAAAATTTTATGAAAATTAACCGTATCGTCTTGTAAGCGAGAACTAACATTATTACAATCCAACACACTTTAATTATATTTCCCGCTGATGAGAATATTTACGGTTAAGATAACGTTATTTACCTGTTAAAAATATTTATAATACATGGTCGAGAAAAAAAATGATGCGAATGCAGAATGCGGGGAGCTGACGGTGATCGTATACCGGCATGCAATCGTATGGAACTTCACCTACCATAATCAATAATGCCGGCAAAATTTCATATATATATATCAATATAATAATAGACTTTAACGTACAATACTCTACAAAAAAAATAACTTTTATATTTGTTTATCTAATAAGTTAATTCGATTCCGTAATGAACTTTGATTATCCTCTCAATGTCCATCACTCCGTTGGCATGTTTGGTTAAGGGCTTTGCTAGACCGCGGAAAACAAAGAGTGATTAACTGAGAAAAATATAAAATTTCATGAAGCAAAAATAATAATGTATTGAACTTCAACCAACTATTAAATTATTTATCAAGTTATTCGTGGAGGTCGCGGTAGGTCATCTAATAAAGGAGGCATCGTCGTATTGCTCCTTTGTCGGGAAAATATCTCAAAATACTAAACGCATGCTAATGAGTCGTGGCATCTCTCAATAATAGCGGAAAGTAAAAGCATAAGTTTTTCTTTTATTTTTTAGTTTCAAAAACGAGAAAATAAAAATTTTACATACCTCATTGAATATTCCAACCCAAAATTACCCGCACTCGAAAAATAGATGAAAATATTTATTCTGAATGAATGGATGGAACAATGCTATAAACAAATACGGTCCTCCGGAGAATAAATAAAAAAAATACTAAAATACCACATATTGAAGACGTATTTTGAAAACCTTCTTAAAATGAGTCGACAAAACAAAACTGGTATTGAGCACGTATTTCAGAAGATTAACCGTTCAAAACACCGATTTAATGCGTAGAAAAAGATACCGAAATTAACTTATTTCTAATTTTCTTGACTATAATTTTGTTAAGTGGCAAAATTAAACAAATTTTGTTCTTACGACTGTTCGGGTAATTTATATTAGAATAAAAAACCGAAAATTTTGCGAAGTTATGATTGATCAAATATGTTTGGTACGGCACGGAGGATAAACTTGCGGGTTAAACCTCAAACGCAAGGATCAAGCAGCAGGAAGAACATTACGCCGGCTTTATCAGATAAAATCTATGCATTATGAATTTCAAATAAGGTTTAGAGTAATTATTTCTTTAATCTTCGTGAACGACAAATAAAAAACGCAGCTATAATGGTTCAGAAACTAAAATACACGCGACGAAATGTTAATAATCGTGCATCCGTAATGATTCTAAAAATAATCGTCAACCCCTCATTCGTGGCACTAACGTTTTCGATGTCGACTGCTAAACACTCCCGAGGACATTTTTCGATCCGTCACAGACAAACCACGGATACCGCAGTCTCGTTTTAAGAAAAATTCATGCACGAGAAGCAGAAAAAAAAAAAAAGAAAAGGTTTGGAAGGTATCCCGTTCGAAGAGCGGGAATCAAAGAATTACTTCAAATTTTCCGGGATTTCAAGGCGTATTCTATTCCGGTTAAGGTGCAAAATCAATTTCCAGGCTTATGGATAACATTTTCTTCTCCTGAAAGAAATGAACAAAAGCCGTGTCATTTGCATGAAAAATGACTGCGTAAAGTCGATAGCACTCTAAATCAAGATGTAATGAAAAAATCTTTTTACGGTAAGTAATTTTGAATTTAAAATTATGCGTGACTTTAGAAAAAAAAAAAAAAAATTGGGCATCTGTTGCACCGCGATGTGATTTCGCTTCGTCGAAAACACTTGAATTGAATCTGTGAAGCTTCCAGAATATTTGAAATATTTCACAAGCTCAAAAGCTAAAGAGGTTTCGAGTTAAAATTTTGCTGGAAGCAAATCCCACGTCAGCCAAATTCATACGAACTTGACCTAACTATCTTCACAGTAACCTCAGCCCTTAGGCTGTAAAAAAAAATATCACGAGATTTATTCCTTTGAGAATAAAGGATGCACATATTCTCGAAACGTCCCACAAAAACATTGTACATTATATTATTCATTATTTAAGAAATTCGTGTTAAAAGTCTTTTTGGTGCAGGAATGAACTTTTTTTTAATATTATCTTAATAATATAACAAAAACTTGCGTGCATAAGTACAAAGCAGGCTAAAATAACAACGGATGCAAAAAATTTGTCCTAAAAATATGAACCATTCATACTCCCTTTGTTTTTTGTCAGTGCAGTACAAATATCATTTTCGTAGAAATCTTCGATATCAATTTAATAAACTATTTGTTAATAGTTAAGTGCAAAAGTATTGTAAACATTTTTTGTTTTCGAGCACATACGTGCTTTAACAGTTACACTAGCTAATTTAGATCTTTCAGACAATTTCTTTTGATTTTATTATTTACCAAAAATAAAAATTACAAAAAAAAATAGTACATTAAATTTTGCCAAACTAAATAATGAAAGATAAAAAAAAGCTGCAGAAGTTCAAAATTTATGACTAATCAAGATTAAATGCATAATTTTCCCTAATTTTTGGCAATCACATAAACTGGATGTTAGACAAATTCAATGACCGTATCATGCAGATTTTCACAAAATTTTACTTTTCGAATAATTTCATATTTTTAACATCAAGTTAAGGCAAAAGCGCGATGTATCGAATGATAGCGTTTTCTCTTATATGACGGAGAAGCTCAAAAGTAAAAGCTACAAAATCCGTATTGTTAAAAAAAAAAAAAAAAAAATCGGATACGATTTTTCAGGTTTTTTTTACGGGCTTAGCTTTAACCGGAAAAAGGCTATTCGTTATTTCACGAACCATGACGACTTAACATTCTACGCTCTTGTGAACATTTTATAATTATCATCATTATCATCACCTTTGTCACGATTGGCTGATATTTTTCACAAGTTTCCCTTTTTTCCGATTTTCGCAACCCCTTCCGGAAATCCCTACAAGCGCCATTCATTTTCCGCATGCGGTTAGCCCATTAAACGGTGATTTTTCTGTTCTCGAACAGTCTCCATAAATCATTTGCGGCACTTAATTTAAAAAGAAAATACAAAAGGAATAGCGTCAACCGGAAGTGAAGTTAGGTCATTACTTTAACCGTGGCGGCACAAATTTTTGCCTTGGCGTATGCATGCATTACAAAAAGAAATTTTGGATCAATTGTTTTCGTTTTTGATATTTTCTTTGGTGCTGCAAACAATTTATAGATTTATCATTCGATTAAATGTACATTGTCACGTAAAATGGAATAACTGTTGTGTGCTATTAGCAAATATATATAATATTAAGCGGCTGTGTGTATATTTAGAGAGTTTCAAAAGCAGAAATTAAAAATTAAACTCTGTTAAAAGAGGACGGACCCCCGATGATTGACGATTGTATATAAATGTTGAAATCATACCCAGAATGAAAAGTTTCATTATTCTCATATGACGTTAACTCGTGGAGATAAATTAATCGGGTAAAGTGCTATTGAATATAAAGCACCTACTGGCTTTATTCTTCTAATGCATTCTAAGTAACAAGAAGGGCTGAATTGTACAGACCGACTTTGCATTTCCTTCTCTGTATAAAAATATCGGCCGAAACTTGAAAGATAAAAAGTATATATTTTTTGCTTCATTTTGTCTTCTTGGTATAAAACTAAACTTTTCCAGCTAAACCGGATTGATATATGTTTTATATTAGCAAGCAATACGAGCAAAAAGCTTTAAAAATTACAAAACTCTTAGCACCAGTCACAAATTATATTATGCTAAAGCTTAATTTCTCAACCCACACCTATCCTTTTAGCAACCACCCTAAATTTGAAACTGCCCCGAGAGCGTATAGATAAGTCCTTTGTGATTAATCTCTAACGCTTAATCCTCAATCTAAATTGGCTAATTCGCATAGCGAGATGGAACGGCAACAAGAAATCAAAGTAATCGGATGTAACACACCCTCTCCCAACAGCGAATACGCCAACAAAATAATACAACATCCATGCGTATATTATTGGAAAAGTTTAATTTTTTACGTTTAAACGCAAAAATAATTACTTTTTTGATTGGATGATTATTAGTCTCCTCGCCTAAAAAAAAAATTATGATCTTCATTAAGCAATTTATCCAAGCGAAGGAATAACTCCCAATTTCTTGCACAATAGCATAACTTACCCGTTTAACGTTATAATCTCCATCACGTTGAAAAATTAGCAAATTTCAAACGTTGGGGGAGGGGCTGTTTATGAACTATTCCGTTAAAACAATGAGATCATGTATCTTAAAAATTAATTAAGTCAAGCTGCTGTTGGAATTAAGAAGAGGGAACGACTTGTATATTACAGATTGTAATAAAATGGAGGGAGATAGTGGCAAAAGACGTTATTTTAGCAGATGTCTACGATATATATGAAATTAGTTTGTTTATCTTCGATAAAATCGATTAATATATATTTTAAAATAAAAAATAAAATTTACCATTCATTATTTGTTTTTAACTATATTTAAAATTTTAAAACCATATTAATTATATATAGCTCCTTCAAGATGTGATCTTTTCAAACCATTTATGTATTACTACAGTTGGAAAATATCAAGTATTTTTAACTTAAGTGAAAGTTTATCCAAAAAACACGATTAGAATGCTTCCATAAAACTCTTGAAATTCCATTTTCATTCATTTTAAAAAGTAAATTTTTTTAAACTAATATTAATAATAAGTAAATTTTAATTACTAAAAATAAAGAGATTTTAAATTTGTGAAAAATATGAATGAATATATAATAATCACTTTTTTTTAGTATAACTCAAGAGCATATAAAATAAACAATTAGAACAAATATTTATTCATTATTTATTCATTCATTAACACAATACAGATAAATCTAAAGATCTCTTGCATTTCGAAAGTGTGTGATAAATATTAGAAGCTACTTTAATTACTTCAGTAACATCAAAATATAGCTAACCTGTAAGTTAAAACTGAATTTCAATGTGCACTGGTTAAACTTACAGTAAATGAATTATCGACACCATATATAAATCGAAATCCAAGAGATCGGATTAAAGGAGACTTTTTTTCCGTTCGATAGAAAACGATTTTGGTTTCATTTAAGATTTTGTGTCGGATGGCCAAAAAATAATGAAATCAATTTTCTGATATTATGAATCTGAAAGGAAACCATAGGCACCTTCCTTTATTTTCTAAAACCAGGAGCAGAAAGGTGTTAAACTCAGTTAATAAATCAACTTCCAAAATATTAAGCTTCTTTTTTCTTTTTTGAGCTTTTTATGCCCCGCTCAGAAAAAGTGCAAAAAATTATTTCAATCGAGATCTAAGGGAGTGTAACAGGAATACACGTTTAATAATAATAAGGTTGATGATGATAATATAAAAATTTTCCGGAAGAAATAAAATTAAGAAAACGAGTTTTTATTTTACAGCATTCACTGACTGTGAAATTCAGATTACTGATTCGATTAAATTTTCAATTCCATACAAAATGAAGATTTTTTTTAAAACAATTTAAATATCTTATACAGCTGATGTGATTGGATTGGAAAGATCGACGAAAATTAAAAAGAAAGGAGTTCTATTATTTATAAGAAATGATCCGGTGGGGCTTTGTTCTTCGGAAGAAAAAAGGAAGACTCTTATATCCGGGTAAATGACTTTTCTTGTACAAAAAGATAAAATGACCGAGGTACTCCATCAAAAAGGCAGCAATGGGAATATTGTTGAAAGCCTACCGAAAAGAAAAAATTAATCTGACCATTTGTCGGATGAAAGCCCCGAAAAAAACCGGAATGAAAAATTAAATCGGTAAGTATATAAAACGAAAAAAAGTGATTTGGAAAGATGAAACAAAGCTAATGAAGGCTGAAGAACGGAGGAAAGGGAAATTTTATTTTTAAAAAAATAATAATAATAATTAAACCATTTAATAAAGTCCATTGACATAAAAAAGACATCATTAAAAACTTGAGGGAAGTTCAAAAAATAGTGAACAAAAGTTGAATAAGCAATTGGTAAATTTTTCAAAAAAACAACTTTGATTCACTATGTAAAGAGTAAAAATAAAATAAAAAGAAATCCTCCCTTATAAAAGCATCGCACGTTCCATTAAAAATCATGGAATGTAAATTCGACTGCAGACCGAATTTCAAAAAATTCAAAAAAAAAAAAAAAAAAAAAAAAAGCGCAATCCTGCTAACGTTGTGAATAAAATAAATCACTTTGTATTGATAAATACACGGTTCATCAATAATTGCGAACAAGCAGCTGTATGCTAACATTGATTTCCACCTTTAACATTAAAAATTAACCCGTAATTAAGTGCATAAATACATTTTGCAAACAGATTTATATAAATCATGTGTAAAGAAAAAATGAAATAACAGAAAAAGGAAGAAAAATGTTATTCGTCATATCTCGGCTGGACAAATGTTAGAAAACGATATTGCCGTAGCGGATTATCGAGTAAAGAGCAATTTGGCACACAATAGCTGGAGATAAAAAAGAAGGCGAATCGGATCATTACCAGTCTTAACCAATATCCAATTCGTTACTGTTGACCTGACAATACAGTTGTGGATAAGAATGTAATTGATACGACTCCGGTTAAGACTGACAATCAAGGAAGCGGCAGGAGATAATTTCACGTTCTTGAAGATCCCTTCTTCTGCTCTCATATATAATTTCCATCCTAATATCGGCAACATTTCCCGGCCTCCGGAAGCGTGCATCTTGCTGGTTTTAAGTATTTTATGGCACCGAATATTCCGGGCACGTGCCCCCGATAAAAATTTGTGAGAAAAAAAACAACTTGCGTGCCAACTTTATCCACAGCATCCAAATGGCACAATAATAGGAGATGCTCCGACGCCATCCTCCTCCCCTTTGCCGAGCACGGGGGCAGAAATTTAAAGAAAAGGCAATAACGATAAAGGCCAACTTAAAAACAATTTCATTAACGACAGCATCAACCAAATGCTGCTTGCTTCTTCCTTTAAAGAGAATTTTTGTACGCCATTGTGCGGGAAAC
The DNA here is from genome assembly GCA_028565995.1 of Ricinus marginatus. Classification (NCBI taxonomy): domain Eukaryota; kingdom Metazoa; phylum Arthropoda; class Insecta; order Psocodea; family Ricinidae; genus Ricinus; species Ricinus marginatus. Next base: position 26,852 of record JAOWBB010011746.1, read on the forward strand.
TCAATTCGTGCCTATAAGTAAATACAATTTCTGGTATTAATTACCTCATGTTTAATGAGTTGTTGATTCAATCATTAGCGAGTTGAATGGCAGATTTCCTCTAGAGCACTTAAGACTGCTGGAGCGACTCCCGTAATATCAAACGTGGTTAAATAAAGCTTTCCTCTTATTCCCCGCTCCGTGCCTTTTCATTTTCAAAATTTTCGTAATTAAACAGTCTCTGATTAAATATAGCCGGGGAAAATTTGCAAAAACAAATAATTTACACGCCGTTTGAGGTCTTTCGGATACGTGCAACCTTTTCCAGTTTTTCGGGTGAGGTTTTTCCCGAAAAATCGGATGCGGGATTTCCGGCTTAAGACCCGTGCAATATTGAAAAGTTAAAGAGATTCCTGCGAGTAAGCCGGGGAGGGATAAACAATGAAAAAAATTTAAAGTAACTGTGAAATTGGATATGGGCCCTCTCGGTACGCGGCATCTCCACTCTCTCATCCTTCTTCCCCTTTGTGCGTCATCTAACGTACCGTTAGGTGAAAACGTAAATTAAACTATTGAACCGGAATCGATCACTGGTGACGGAAACCGCTTTCATGCAGTTATGTCGCAATTTCGCAGTGACAGCCAACATAATGAAAACAAAATTAAAAGAGAAGGTTGCGTTTGTTTGTAATGAAATCATTCGTCGGCATCAAAAAGCGGAAGCTCTTTTTAACGGTCAAAAAAAAAAAAAAAAATCCCCGAAGCTTGCAATCATTCGGATCTCGTGAGTTCACGCATTTTTCTTTCCCTTACAAACTGCAAAAAGCAAAATTGCATTTTTCCAGCTGTTCGTTGATACGGACAGTGTGACCGGCGACATCGTGCGAATCTGCCGAAATCTCAATTGAACCATCCCCGTTTGGGGGCGGAGAACTGCCCTGCAAACGCATGCCTATATGTACCACGTCATCCCCATTCGCCTTTTTTCGCTGCGTTGTGCAGTCCACAAATTCCTCCTCATGAGACGGAACAGACTTCTCAGATATCCAGCACTCGTATTAAAAGAAATTTATTATTCCGAACAAATTCAATTATTTCGCGGGTTAACGTTTCCCGGGATGAAATTTTGCTCTTCCTCCATATTCTCTCCTCCGCCCTCCCTTAGGGCGGTGCGAAAAAAAAAAAATAATATCGGATTTTAACGAGAAAAAAAATACTGATTCGGCCGCATCCTAAATCAAGACCGAAAATCACGTTTCGATTGTAAAACGGCCGAACGTGACGAACATGTCTTTGATGGGCAATGTTCGATCGAACCTGCAACCATACGAAGGAATTCAAGAAATATAATTAAAAATTAAACGAAAAACTAGTGTGAAAATTGGATAAATTGGAGTATGCGTTGCGACACGCCAAATGCCAAGTCTAAAAATCCCGTCTAACCTAAATTTGTGGCAGTATACGAACCATCCAGCGAAAAATTAAATGTGCAGCAGCTTAGCTGAGAGTAACTGTTTATAACCGAGCGGGAGGGGTTTGATATATTTATGTTTGGCTTTTTTTTTTCAATCTTCTTTTATAACGGCGATGCAATCATCCATATAACTCCCTTTTTTTAAGTTACATCAGAGCCCTGAGAAAAACCTCTATCCGATTGTTTCTCGAACCGCACTGTTTCACCATATATCACTCCCCACTACGTGATTCATTTCAATTTGCTCTTTAACATTTTACCAAAACTTCCTCCGATGCTATTCCGGGAGCGTTTAAAAACGGCGAAGTTATGAAACCTTTCCTTTTTTTCCCCCCCCCCCCTCCCTCCCGGAAAATTCAATTACACGAAAGTGAAGAGCCGATGATTGAAATGTTTGAACTGAAAATCGACTATAAATTTAAAAGTTTATAATATTTTTTTGGAATATCACCAAAGGAAGATAATACATGCGTCCGTCGCACCGAAATTTATTTGGAACCAGGTTAAGCCCGATCTTGTAAATTGCTATTAAGCAGTATTTGTCCGGAGAAGCAGCTAGCAAATAGCACTTATTTGTTCATCAGCGAATTTAAGCGAAAAAAAAAATTGAAAAAATATTTTTATTCGTGAAAAATCTCGAATAGTCTTGCGAAAATATTCGGATAATTATACACAATGTGTATAGGAATTTTCCGTAAAAAAAAAATTACAAAATACGGGCAAACATCGGGACGTAGTAGCGGATTGAAAATCCTCTTATAGAAAAATTACATTGCAAGTGTATTACGGAAAAAGTTTTCACTGTCCCAAATACCTGATTTGTCGCCATATCAACTCTGTGCGATTTTTTATTATACAAATTACCCACTCTTTAAAATATTCCCTTGAATAATTTTCGACAAAGTTTATCAATTTTCATTAAATATCGATATTTTAGATGGAAACCGGATCGTTTACATGTTATATTTTAATACTTCCAAGCAAATAAAGTCTGCGTCCGCCAAAATTAATTTCCTGTCCATTTTTTATGCAATTCATATTGACTTTTTCGTTAAAATGACTTGATAGATATTATAATATATAACAGTTCATTATTATATTATTATATCACAAAGTTCATTGATAATGTAGATGTGTCTTTCTTATCTGCGCATGGATTTCGTATGAGTGGCTAAATTTTTAGAGTAATTTTTTTCTTTTTATTCTTTCTTAATAAACATCGCATCTCGTCTGAAATTTTCATGTTTGGCGCACAAGGTTAGTAAAAACCTTTGGAGAAAAAAAAAATAATTATAATTCCTGCGCTTTCATTTTCCCATTCGGTCGTTTTGCCCCGCCACTACCGTCGATTCCGAGTCTGAATCACAACGGGAGAATGCAGCCTTCGGAAAAATGACTTTTTTTTATTTAAATTTTCATCGCGGTCCCGGAAAATTCTCTGAGATCCGTCGATACGACGGAAAGGAAAGGAGAGGAGAGAAAGATTTGAGTGACTCATTGCCGTAAGAGGGCGCATCATCCCTCGCCCCCGTTTCCCATCAACACCCAACGAACATGAATCATGTTCGATAATTCGTCACGAATGTAACGAAACGAAAAATTTCCTTTTTAACTTTCATCATTTTCTCTTACTCTTTGTGGAAACCATTTTTTCGGAAAACTGTCAATCGCGGCAAGGGTGAAAAATTATGAAAGGGAAAAATCGTGAACGCCGAACCGGGAAAAGGGAGGAGACGGCACAACTAACAACAAAGTTAAAACTGAGTTATTTGGAAGGCGAAAATCCTTATTAACATGACCTACCATCATGTAGAACGTCGAAGGAAGGCGGCAGGGCACACTTCTCCAACCAGACAGATGCGTATCTGGATATTTAAAAATTTATGGCATTCGTATAATCATTACAATTTTAGAATTATTACAAGCAAAAAGCTTGAAGCTAAAGATGATAAACAGGGCTATACATGCAGCAAAAACCAGATGTCCCGACCGATTTCTTTCGATTGGCGCAACTCTTTCTGAACATGCAATATTCGAGAGTTCGACATATTAGTTAGCTAACAAGAAGATTCTTTCGATATCTTGGAAACATAAGAGAATTATAATGAAGAACCAGCCTTATGTACCCACAAAAACCGTGAATTCCGACTTGATTCATCAGTGTTCAGACCAAATTCGGTATGAAAAGAAAATTCAAGGGATTAGTTTCTCATCAACGTAATGTTTATAACAATTGTTATATATCCCAATATAATTTTAGTAGGCAATATAAAATAACCCCCCCCCTTACCAAAACCATCAAAAAACTTCAAATCGAGAGTTGAAATGAAACAGCAAAGTTATGGAATACAATGGAAATATCCATATTTTTTGGACATTTAAAAAAATATAATATCTTCCAATTATTTTATCTTATACGAAAAAGAGGCAGTTACCTTTTTAAGTAAAATCATAAATAGTATTTTGGTCGCCAGACATCAAAGGGAATTGCGTTTAATATTCCATAAAGATTATGTCTCAAATATCGAGATCCAACTCGGAATTAATCATCCGACACCATCTCCATCTCGCCTAATCTCATCAGAGACAATGAAATCAATATGATTAATGTCTATCGTTTTAAAAGCAGCATTTCACAATGTTAATTTGGTCCGTACATATATGAATATGTGGTTATTATTAAACATTCTGCTTCAATCGATGGAAAAAGTTTTTAGTGAAGAGAAACTAGGAAAAAAAATTATTTTTTGTTTAGGAAACAATAATAATCCATTAAAGATAAAAATAAACAACTGCCTTCCCGAAAATCCGACATGATGCCTCGAATTCGTTCCTTGTCAAATACCACGGTCTGCTGCCACTCGCGGCATTATTCATAGCGCGTCATCTCAACGGAATCCTTCCGGAGGGAATTTGTAACCCCCAGTCAAGCGAATAAAAAAAAAAAAAAAAAAAACGTGTAATCAGAATTCGTTATACACAAACGGTCAATTTTTTTTTAAACTGAACGTAATGAATCATTTCTCAGGTCGCATTATTCTCATTAATCTCCAGCGGAAAATTTTTACGTCAATCGTTTAAAATAGAAGAAATAGTTTTCTCACTGAACCGGCAAAAAGAAAATCGAAAAGGAAAAATAAAAAGATCGTTTGGCGAATAAAAATTCGAAAACATTTTTTATTTTTCTCCTTTTAGTGGAAAAAAAGACCTTTCTTCCCTCCCTCATATTTCCATGCACAACCTACGAATTTTCGGATATTTTGCTAAAAAAGAAAAAAATGCAAAAACACGGAAGGGGAGGAATGACGTTATTTTCCATTACCTTTATTAATAAACATCATAACGACTAAAGCCCAGAAAAAAATCATTTGAAGGTGTGAATCCATTTTTAATCCCAAAATGAAATTATCACAATTGCAATTTATTATTATTACAAAATAATAAGTGTAAATTTAAAAAATAAAAAAAATAAAAATAAATCACAAAAATCACTCCACAATTTAAAAAAAAAAACGATTTATTCGTAAGGATGGATGAAACTTGTGTGAGGAAATTCGAGGCACAGAACGTAAAACTCCATCCACCAAGATGACGAAATACTCGACTGAAACACAGTTGGAGTGTAGTCGCCTGCGGAGGGAAAGATAATTGTTGGCGGTAAAAATATAAAATCACGACGGTTGAGCAACCGGTGCTAGACTGCGCGTCGACTTACTCTCCGTCGTTGTGATTTTAAAAACGTTTTATTTTTGGCGAGTGATTAATAGAAAAATCCGCTAGATGCCGCACTTCCCGAATTAACGTGTATTTGCAACTAGTATAAAATTAAAAACAAAATGTCGGAAAATTAGCGTTTTTTTAAATATCCCAAGATCTCGGATATTGATAACCAAAGCCAATCTCATAGCAGTCATCGTTGCAAAATACATTCTTTGCAACCTGTCATTTTATAGATCATTTAACTTTTTTTTTTGTTTGTTTTCCAGTCGGACAGTGTCGCTAAATAAAAGATTATCATGTGCCAATTGGAATGAAGTTAATTTGAAAAGAAAAAAAAAAAAATAATAATGTCGTTCGACTGACCCCTACAATATCGGAGTTCAACATGAATAAGTCTCGATAAAGGCAAGAGGTCACACATGGAGGAAATTCCCAATTTTTCGGTCTTCGTGCTGCAGAATAATGAATGAAAGTTGGTGCTTTATATATCACGGTCTGTTTCCTTTGTCATGGTGGTGGCTCCATAAGAAACTCCCCGATGTATTTATAGATTCCCGAGAGCTTTCCTAAATAAAATTAAGTCTCTTGGAATGCGTATGATTCGAATTAATGATATTTCATTAAGTGCAATCGCTTTTTTTTTTTTAATCGTCTGCCTCGGCCCCAGCGGGTTAATGAATTCCTAGGCAGGGCAGTCCCGGAGACGTTTTCGGAAAAAAAAAACCGCGCACGCAAAAACAAAAAAATCTAAAGCAAACCGGTGCCGATCGTAAAATTTTAAATCCATTGGGAAAGAAGAAAGAAAAATTGTTTTTTTGTGGAGCTGCCAGAATGGGCAAAAAAAAAAAACCTAAATTTTTCCCAGTTACACCACAAGGAAAGATGTTTATTTTGAGGAAGTAAAAAGCATGCAGCAACGGCAATCGATCAAAATAATCGTTGACGTCATTTATATTTTAAACTATTTATTTATTTATTTATTTATTTCAATATTCAACAATCCATTCAGTTACAGAAACGCTCTTCAAAGGCTTCATCTGGAACTCGTAAAAATTCTTAAAAAATAAAAAAGTCGAGATCGTTGCCCCCCCCGGCACGAAAATATGCAATCCGGCTGAGAAATGTTTATAATCACGTGACCCCAAAAGCCATATCTGATTTCACAGCTACCACTTCCGTTGTTGCAAAGTCAAAAAAAAAAGCAAAAATTCAGGCCGCGCTTGAAAATTTGACGTTAACCTACGCAATAAAGCGTCGGGATTTTCCAGCAGCGGGAGTCCCGATAACTTCGGATAAAATTTTAGTGCGAAATTTTTAAGCATTGAAGATTCGAAAGCCTCGCATCAATTGCACCAAAACCTTCCCCGGAGATCGATCGCGGAGCAAAGTGAACGAAGGCAGGCATCGAAAATCAATGCATTATAATACGAGCCATTCGTTTCAGGTTGTAACATCCGCCCGTTAGGGAAAAATAAGTCGAGAAAAACCAATTTTTTTTTCTTTTTTTGGAATAATTAATAAAAATTATTTATTTACGTCGAGGAAACGAGCGCCAAACTTCGATTCGTTAAAATCACTTAATGCCTTTCAAAAATAACGAAAAATAAAACGCCGGGAATAAAAACAAAAAAAAAATATGTATGTATGTATTTATATAATTCATGGATTTAATCTGACATAAATGCCGAGGGAATATTTTTCCTGCTGCGAAAGGAAGGATCTTTGGAAGGTTTACCCCCGGACCTCCTCGAAGGAGTCAAAATCGCGATCTTTTCGAGGCAATTTCCCTGCCCATTAACGCGTCCAAGAATAAAAGTATGTCGCTATACTAAACGCTGGCGCTGGATATAAATTAAATTTTGCAGTCGGATAACGAGCATTTCGTATAAAACCGTAAGGAGTATGTCGGTAAAGGCACGATGGAGAGACCGGAAAGAGATTTCTTCTGTTGCTGCGGGCGAAGAGTGAAAATACCCGATGGTGATGTGTTCGGGGACAATATGCAAAAGCAATGCCCCAAGAATGGAAAAAGCTTTTCAAAAGCCTACAAATCGATTTGTGGAAGCTTTTATTTATAGAAAACCATCGCTGAGGCTGTGAACATTTTGCAGTTGTGGGTAGACAGACGGTCGCTTTGATATTCGCTTTATATATATATATATATAGACATATGTATGCATTGAAACAAGAATTTTTATTTGATGCCGATAGAGCTGTAAGGATATGGTCTTTCAACAAGACGAATACAAGTAAAAAAAAAATTATGCGAATTTATTGAACTGTGGCATCCACAAGGAAATGGTATCATGTACCATTTGGTACATAATGCACCAAGTTAATCTGACGAGCGAAAATGGCCAAATGTATAATAACGATATAAATCTGCATTTATGTATATATTTATTTCAAAGGAGTGCATTATATGTGTTTGCCAGGTTCAGAATTTATCCGCGGTGAATATTTCAAAGATCGTTACATCTGAAGACCGAAACGTAGCTCAAAGCCATCATTAACGGCTGAGAAGACATCGTCTGACAGCTTGGATATGACTAATAATCTCTAGAACAATATTTACAGAGAAGGGATTACCCCCAAAGACGGTATATTCATATATATATATTTATATTTAAAGGTGTCGAATAACATTGTAGGTTTATTGAAGGGCGGGGGGGGGGGGAGAGAGAGATGGAGAAGAGGCTACAAAAAATACAAAATGGATAATTATGAATCCCGGTGGAAGCGCGAGGGATGGTAATGGGAGTTTTAGGTATGGTAAGAGCATCCCAAAACCGAGGGAAAACACATTCCGGGTGTTCAGTAACCTGTCATTACTTTTGCCGCGAAGATAACACGTCTTTTTCACCATCCTTTTGTATTATTTTCCCATTGAAAACCATAATAATGAAAGGGCTCGACATCATTGAGTGTATGTAAAAAAAGTTTAGTTCCTCTTGGGTTTAATTAATCTCCGGCCGGAGTCCGGAAAAGACGACACACACACAAATTCAAATGAGATTTCAACTTTAGATGTAATTCTTTGACGAGGTATTGCTGTCGGATAAGCTGCTGAGACGTCGATGGCCAACTGACTGAAATCGGGCATCTCCACGGGCAAATCCCGTGGAAACGTCTGGGAACTGGGGGGGATACAACAAAAAAAAAAAAAAAAGGTAAATCTTGCCCAATCTCGAAACCAGGAAAGTTTTTCCAGACGATGGCGACAATAAATCTCGAATTCCATTTTACTATTTCAGTCTTGAATTGAGTTTGAGGTAACTTATTTATTGAGGAACCTAGAGCGGATTTCAAATGGCACTGCGAGAATTGCGAAATTTGAGAGTTTCTTAATCGTATCGCGTGAAAGGTTGAGTATTTCGGTTCGAGGGATGCTGAGAAATCAGCAATGAATTACAGACGAACGACTGGCTTCCTTCGAAAAACGAAAATTGCGGAAAAACGCAATTGTTGGTTATTCAAGCATGGCTAAGGAAAAAGAGTAAATTTTCTTCGTAAGTCATCCGGCGGAACGAGCAAAAGATTCCGAAAATGTAGTCGTAAAGAGACGGCCGAAAATATCAACACTGGGATGAATCCCTGTCTGTAAAGAAAGAATCTATAAAAAGAAAAAAACGAAAATCTGATTGGATTAATGGAAGTGTCATGAACGCTGAGAAAGAGTGGTGACAAAGAACATCAATATTTATGAACGGAAAAGGCGAACAGATTGAAGAGGAGTTGAATATGCCGCCAAATCATTGGAGGAGGTATTTCAATACTGTTAAGGATACCAACCATCGAGAACCACGAAGATGATTTCCAATCTAAACATCATAAAAACGGACATACAGCAGAGAGATGATCTAAAACGAACATTTCAGGATGGATCCCGAGAAAGTGGACAAATAATGGTTGCAGGGATCCCACGTATACTAATAAACCACACTGATGGTCTTCTATCTGGACGCAAGATGAACGATCCGTTTACATGCGACCGTTGATGATTGAAGAACGCGATCAACGTCATATCAAAAACTGTTTACGGTCCAGGGTATGAAAGAGGATGAATTGAGTTTGAAAACTAAGAAGAGGCATCTTTTATTATAAAATCTACATCACTACAGATCAATTTAGTGATAGGATAAAAAGCGAAGTTCCCATTTCGGCAAAATCAAAAAATGACATCACAAAATACATGCAACCCCTTCCTCAGTCACCCCTTTCGAGGGTTAGGTATAACGCCCATTTTAACCGCTATTTTCCGTAATAAATCCGGCTTCGGTTCTAACCGAAAATCCCGAATTACTCGGTTAAAACGATCGCTGGATGCATCACATCCCGAAATAGCTCATTTCTGTTTATATTATTGCTTTTTAGTTTGCCAATCTTCGTTTAGTATTGAATTTGGCGATTGAATGTAAAAACAAAATGGAAGAAATACGATCTGCAGAGGAGAAAAATTGCTTCCGTTTGTTGGTTTGTTTCCCCCTTTCCGTTTCCTCCTATTTACTGTCTAGGACCCCGTCTTGGCTAACACGGTGGAGTGGTGTGTCCCGAAGGCACCAGATGCCCACCTCCCCTGCTTCCTATCCGCTTCCCTTGAATACCCAGGCGGAAAACCGAAAATCAGACGAAAATTTCGGTACAATGCATCGCTTTTAACTAACAGTCCCGGTTATTAAAATTTTTATCATTAAATCGTAAATCATACGAGATGTAGCAATAACAATCTTTCGACAATAAAAAAATCTTTTTTATGTTCTTTTAAGAGCTTGAACCCACAATTTAGTGCATCGGCCTTACAACCAGTAACGATGATCAATTAAAAATTCGTTATATCCGAGCAATGATGCGGTCTTAAAAGATTCGCAGATGCTGAGAAGGAGGAGCATTTGTTATATTTATAAAATTTAAAAATTTTTTATTTTCTCTAACGTCGAACAAAATCAATCGAGCCAAAAACTTACAGTCGAAGATGAGTTTTTTCTGCAACCGGATCTTATGTTAAACTCAATCGATTTTGTGTATCGAAATTTTTTAATGTTACATTTTAACACAAATATCCGCACATCAAATTATTCTGATAATTATGTACGAAAAATAAAAGTTTAAATCAATTGAAAAAATTAATTTATATTTCGCGGTCGATTTCAACTCTTATATTATAACCGCTTTCTAGATGAACAATGATATTTCTCAGTATAGTTTCAATTGCCGTTCACTTATATTATATAATTAAATATAAAGATTTTAAAAATATACTTAATTGTATGTTTATACATACAATGGACTATCCGTTAGCTGCTCCACTGTAAGACAATAACATATGTTATTATCCACGTCTGGAAAGTCCGAATGCAGCGTAAAAATTTAGGTTAATTATAAAGTAAGAACTGATATTCAGATAATGTGTAAGGCATACAATGACATAAGAGATTGGGCTTTTTTCGGTTTCAGCCAGATATTGGCAATATCTTTCAATCTTAAGCGTGGAAGCAGTGTATTTGCCTTAGCAATGTGTCACAGAAATATCCTCTGACTATGCGGTTATAAAATTCGATTCTGTAATATCGACTAACTTAATTTTCCCATTGTGAATCATCCCGCGATAAGATTTAAGGAATCGTGAAATCTCATTACGACAAGAGCACTGACTCCTATTTTCTCCAACAAAGTTCGTCCAGATACAAGAAAACGTCCAAACGGTCAAAAATTTTTCGAGAAATTCAGTTCAACCGTCCATTATTATTTCGGCAAGGGTGCTTGCGGAGAAAGTGGTTCGCGCCCCAACCTGATTTAACCCCCCCGACAACTTACCCCATAATGCACGCATTTCAATCTGGCAAAAGGAAAAAAAAAAAGGGGGATCGATTCATCCAGATATTTATCTAACTTTCCCAATTACCGGATAACGTCCGATCGTCCCCGCTGCAAGTGGGCAACCGAGGCTTCCACTCCCGATTTTAAAGCGACCGTTCGCCTATGCAGGGATAAAAAATCGATCGTATCTCTGGGAAACTCCAATTACGAACTTAAATCCGCTTTTCCAGTTTTCGGACGCGAAAAACTTTCAATCATTAACCCAATTCGAATGAAAAAAAATAAAAAATAAAAATAAAAAAATAAAAAAAGCGAGGAAAAAGCTTCGTCGCTGAACCCTCGTCACAGGCACCGGCATCTCCTCCAATGAAGACATTAAGCTGTAGCCCCAGAATCACGCAACGTAAATGGCACCGACAGCATATTTCCCTCTGTCCAGCGTAGGCAGCGAAAGGGCTTTCCAAATTTTACGAGTGAATTCGGTTTTCGGCCTGGCATTAATAATAGGTGAATTTTCTCAAATTGCGCCTCCGCGGTTCGTGAAACCGCAACCACTATTCACATTTCGGGTGCCTGGTCAACTTAGAAAAATGCAGGTTTTCCGGGGACAAAGCCGAAAACTGAAAACAATTCGAAGGAATTGCGGTCCCAGGCAAAATATAGCTTAAGTGAACCTAAACAGTCGCGAAGCAAATTCGCCTTATATATATATTTATATTATATATCGCCTTATATTTATATATTTATATATATGAAACATGTAAAAACCATTAATAGATATTTTCCCACAACGATTTGCAGAAGCGCCTTATTTATATTTTAGTATATAATCCGATGTGTACATTTATATTGTTTGCGTACATCCATTACCATTATAATATACTCATACATTACTGAATATTTATCAATTCATTACATATCCATTAATATTTATGTCATTCCTTTTTATAATTTTAATATACAATCATAATATTCATAACACTTTTAATAACACTAAATATATTTACAATTATAAAGAAATAATTTGACAATTTGTTATTAATTCACTCTTAATACTTTTATATTTATTATTTTACTATACGCTAATAATAAAAATTAAAGTTATAAATGTGTAAATAGGAATCGGGAATTCATATAACGTAATGAGAAATTATCACAATAATCCTAATGTTATGTTATACATAGACATAAAAATTAACGTTGTATTAATCACCAATTATTAATTACTATTTAACTTATATGAAATTTACTAAAAATTCAGAATAAAATAATATGAAACAATAAATAAAATAAACTTTTTTTATTTATAAAAAAATATGTAATTCCATTTTCATTGACATGTGTACAGTGAACGTGTTCACGCGTTTTGACGTACACCATATGTACATAACTGCGCATACAAATGTATGCAAATTCTGCTTCAATCAGATATTTTACGCCTTTTCAATCCCTTCATTAACATATACGAATTTATAAGATCTGCGAAATAGAATTTTATACATACGCATAATTATATCGAGTAAAGATATAAATTTTTATCCGCGAATTCGTTTGCTTAGCCGGTTCTCGTTTTGCCAACCCACGGGGAACGGAACGAGCCCGGGAAAGGTTCTGTTTCCCGTAGAAATCGCGAGGGCATTTTCCATCCCGAAGACTCTTCTGTTTCAACTGGACAACAGCCTGAACTGACCGATATCCTCTTCGTGCAGCGCATAATTTTTATTTTTTTTAACCCTCAAATTTTGCATCTCCTTCTGTTGGTAACGATGGAAGAAAATTTTCTCCCCGATTCTCCTCTCGCTTCTCCATCCCTCGTACTCGTCTTTCCATGCAAATATTATCTCTTCACAAGCTTCGCAATTCAGATCAGAGATCGTGGACGCTGCTGAAGCGATTCTTTCAGTGCCTGACGGAAAAAAAAAAACTTTTCCAAAAGTTGATTCCGAAATTATTAATCCGTAATTTTATAAGCGGCGACTTTTGTGCCGCATATAAGAATTGATAAAAAGACAATCAAACGGGATGGAATTTTCACGATAAAATTTTATGCATGTACGTATAAACGTCTCATATGCAGCTTCGCGGGATTTCTTGAAAGGAATCTCTACGTCCAAATAAATAATTCAAATTATATATGTATTTATACACAAATATATGTGTATATTATCAAATATATCTGAAATATATATTCCACATGGATATCCATGATGGATCCGTTGTTTCAATTTGCGGGAGAAAAACAATGAGCGTTCATAATCGGAAGAAATCCCAGTAGAAACGAAAATAATACGAGTACCTGCAGCCTGAATTTCTCTCTCTCCTGAGTGCACCGTACGGGAGCGACTGAATGTTTCCGTTTGTGAGTCGGGGGTGAAATCAGATTTGTAAAGTGCAACGAAAATGTCGAATAGGGGGGTTGAATGAGATCGCGATTTGACCGTGATAGATTTTCCGCGATTCTAACACGCGGTCTACAGTTTAAATCCAACTCGCGACGGGATCTGGGGGTCCGATCTGCAGCAGATTTTTTTTCGTACCGCTAAAATTTTAACCGTTGCACGCAGGTTGACCGCTGTCACCGCCCTCTTCATCCGCTGACATCCTTCGGAGGCAAAAGTCGCCGGTTACACGAAGTCAAATCGTGCGCAATCATTTGTTTTTAGATCATATCCATCACGATTTTCCTGTTCAGCTAAGAGCGGCCTCACGTATGGCGGAATATGCTTTATTTGTTATCGCATTTCCGATATGTGTTCGACTCGTTCGTGCCTTTGTGAGTCATGAATCAGATCTCCATCGTTCAAAAAGTTAGAAGCGGATTTTAACGACGGTGCGACATCCACATTTTGTTTCTTTTCCATTTTTTTTTTTTTTGCTTTCCAACGCTCTGTTACTCATCTTCGAGATGAGAGTGCCGTTACCTCATCACAGAATAGCGGAAGCATTGTATCACTTATGAATCATGCGATGGTGTAATGGCAGTGAAAAAAACCAGAGGCTTACACTTCAGCGAGGGGCCGCACCTTCGCCTGCTGTCACACAGCGGTCGTGAAGTCATTCGGGGCAATACCCAAACGGGTGACCGCCGTTTAAATCGTTTCCTTTTATTCAGCACCCGATCGCGCGATAATTAGCATGGGATTAGTAACATTCGCTTTGTGCAACTTATGGTTGACATCCAAACCGCGTACGCTTTTATGCATCGAGCACGCAAGGTGAGATCACACTCCGGGCGAGATGGACATCGCTTGGAATGTTGATTCGGGCCTTCGGAAAATGCCTTCCGCTGAATAGCAACACCTAATCCATCCTCGACATCGTGTTCTGGCTTCCCGACCCAAAAGGTACTCTCCGATTTCGTCTCTCCATCCAGAGATTGTTCCTCTGCCGCGACCCAAATTTTCATTATTTACAGATAAACGCATCAATCAAGCTCAAGTACGGTTCAAACATTTTTACCCCGAACTCGATGCATCATACGAAAAATCGAACATCATTAATATACATGAACCGAGATATGGATAAAAATCCCGGCATTTGTTATGTTCGATGTGTCTCACATTTCGTTACCCAAACGATTCCCACGAACAAATGAATAGTTTGGTGCTGATTTGAAAATATATGTAGATAATTTCGATAGCAGAGAAGTAGCGGGAGGTATTCTTTCAGTAGTAGAAGTACGAGTGATTCTATTTCGGATTAAAGCGGGATTGCATTATAAGAGAGAAAAAAAATGTTACTATTTATATATATGTAAGCTATATTTAGTATAAGCTATATTTATAGAAAAAGTTGCCGGTTTCGATATGTTTTTTTCTCTGTGCCGGAATTATGTAATTTAGGATTTTAATAAATTATTGCGCGAATAAACGATAACGATTTGAATGATTTTTAGACATGTTCAGCAATATAATATGCATTAAAAATTGGCGCCTTTGCCAAAAATATTGTAAAGACTGTCTTCTCCTTTGGGAATTATTCGGATTAAATTACGGAATCTCTTTTCATAGCCAGATTTTATAAATTGAAACACATATTTATCGTTATAAGCGAAATATTATTCGAAATTCCGCTTTGCTATAAGTTTTATAAAAAAATATATGTGGACATATATATATATATGTAATTTTAGTTTGTCGAAAATGAATTTCATTTTTATTCGACGTGGACAATGCCGAAAGTCATTCCGGAAAACGAGGAAAAAATTGAAACAGCAAATCCAAATTGTTTACACATTGGATTGAACATTTCCATCAGAAGGTAAAGGCTTCGGGGTAGTGCCGGGAATGGGGAAAGGGACGAAGGCCTCAAGAAACCGAATCCTTTCATTCCCGACCCTGCTCTCCATAAAAATAAAAAGGGAAAAATTCTGCAAGACAAATGGCCGCTCGCAGCAGAAGAAAAAAAATGCATTTTAATCGATGATAAATCCATCCCTTAACCTCCCGTTACCCGAGACATTTGCATAAAGCGAAATAAAATGAATCATAAATTTTACAGTATTAAAAACAAAAAAAATCCTGTTGCTAAATAATGCTCATTGTCTGCACCCATTTGAGAATGGATCTAAGGGGCGGATGAAAACCCAATAATGACTGGTAAATGAAAATAATGAAAATGTGCCCTCATGCCGCAATTTTCGCATACTGTCCCCCCCCTACCCCGCCATTGCCCCTGATGCAAAACACATTAAAGAAGGTCTACCGCAGATGGAAATTGTGGAAAAAAGATGTTCACGATGATATATGTGGACAAATGGCACGACATGAATGCATATTGTGAACCACATTCAGGGTGCGTTACAAAAAAGTGGAAATATTTGTCGCCGTAACTGTGGTGAGAACTTTTTAAATATTAATATATTTGTAATGGATTCTAGAAAAATATGTAACATTAATTTTGAACATTCATTGTTGATCAATGATAATTCTCTCAAGCGGCACTGGGAATTTTGCCCCTTGTTTTTACATTTTTCATGTTTTTTTTTCAGCCTTCCACACAGAAAAAAATGAAAGAACTGATAAATTTAATTGCGTAAAACATGCAAATTAATAAAAAAAATAAGAAACATCCAAATAAAAATATAATAATTTTTATGTTATAAATGCATGTTATATGTTAAATTAATTCGTATATATATTTTTCAAATTTAATTCTGAAATTTATTTAAATTTGAATTGTATTTTTTATTTATTTGGCTATATTTAGGATACTAAATTAATATGTAATACAATAATAATTACACACAATATTGTCGTCATTCTCATAAGTAATGTTTTTGTATAACACTTACTTAAATATATATTTCTAAATAAATGAATGTATAATGAATTAATTAATGACAGTTGTAATTGCATGTCTTAAATTATAATGATATATAATATTGTGAAATGGAACGTACCATACAGTTATTTCATAACGACAGAAAACATGATATCACCGAAAATTATAGTATTATTTAAATATAATTTTTTTGTATTATAGTGTGTGACCATAATTTTAAATAATGTTTAACATACGATTTAATTAAGTACGAACGTCAATTGTAAAACCTTATTATATTAAATATGCATTTGATATTTAATTTCTGAATTAAATATATATAATACAAAATTATAAGTAATTTATTTTATTAAATCTATGTATAACATTACACTATTTCATATTTTAAATTTCATGCGTTTCTTTATGGAGTGCACTGCATACGAATTCATGCGACATCAAAACGAAATTATTTTAACCTATTTATAACGAAAAATTTTTTTAACAAAATTCTGTTAGATTTTTATATATTTTTCGTAGGATATAATAATTATATAATTAGGTACGGTTTATTTTATCTTTTACAAAGATAGATGCATATAATTAAAACATTAATGATTTATAAACTAAATATTTTCTTTAATAAATCATATACATATTTGATTCGTGAACACATACCTTAATGTAGTAAATACATCGCTAAAAATTATTTTAAAAATAAGTTATCGTATGTAATATAAAAGTTAATACAGAGTTAAATAAGGAACCGAGTGAATTATAAATAATAAAAAATATTTTTCTAATAATAAATTACATTTATAGTTTTACGTTTTAATTTGCGCTATAATGTATTTATATTTGGTACGTGACATGAGTCAGAGAGGCTGATACGTACAAGATGTTACATACTCGTATATGACCGAATATTACGTATAATAATTTATGATTATGCGATGATCTCATATATATATTTCTGTTTCTCTCGCTGAATGTTAATAATTTCTATGACGATACATTTTAACATCAGAACAATACCTAAACGAAATGATTTTAAACAGTGATGTGAGGATAATGTTTTAATGTATACATACTTATTTTCATTATTATTACGAATGCAATAATCCAATATCGGGAAGATGAAAAGGAGCAGTATTTTAATGTATTTCAAGACGGGAAAAAGGGGAAGTTCAATAAGAGACGCAAATTTAGAAAAGTAAATAAAAATTCCTCGCTATCTCCCCGCAAAAAACAACGCAAGAGGGTTAATTCCCTCGCAAGTCCCGGAAGTCCGCCCTTTATCCCCCAGGAATGATAAGATAACTTTCCTTTTGGCTTATTGCTTTTTCTTGTCAATTCCCGGCATTTCCCGTCTTTTCCCTGTCGGCAACCGTCGGGCCTGATCTCGCGGGCTTTTTACGTTGCTGCCCTCCATATTGAATAACATCACGGTAAACGCCCGAAGGGGGTTGCGACCGGAAAGAATCGGGCAGAGCCCCTTACACCGAAGCAAGTTATGCAAATTGCGATGCATGCTCGCGTCGCATTAAGCATAACCTTCAAACTCAAATCGCCGGGGTCGGTCAATAAGTATGCGCGTCAGGCGCCGTGTTGTTTTAATGATCTTTAACAGAAAAGAAAGGAGGGAGAATGTTTGTCCTGGTTTCGTTTGCCGCGTAACAATATTGAAACACGTCGTCGTTTTGGGTTGGATTCTTTGGTGACTGCAGGCGTTTGCAGGGAAATACATGAATGAACAGCGGCAAATATTTGAGATGAGAAAATAAACTGTATTTTCCCTTTTTTTATTGCAGGTAGATTCGCGTATGGGCGGCTCCTCGCGAAACCGACGCTTCTGCAATCCTTGCGTCCTGAAAAGTCCGCTAGTTCCCGTGCATACCTCAATCGGTGGCTTCAGAGAGCGTTTCACTCTTCTCGGAGTATGTAAAAAAAAAAAAAAAATTCCCGGTGACCACGGAAAGAGCCTGTTCCGCATGGAAAATCAACTCATCTCCTATTTGCCCTCCCTTTCGGAAAAGCGGGAAAAGGCGGGGATAGAAGAACGATAAATCGTATTTTATCGTAGATAAAAAAAAAAGGGAAAGGGAAAAAGGTCTCGGTTGGCGCGAGGCAACTGACTCCCGTGCCGCGATAAAGGCGGAAATTTCCGCTCAGCCCGAAAGAGTTGATTTCCGCCGACGGATTTCTAGACGTTTCTCGACAGACGCCCGAAACTCCTTGGTAAAGAAGATGAAAAAAAAAAAAAAAAACGATCCGAGGGAGGAAAAGGCGAACAAAAAGCGGAGCAAACGCCGCCTAGAGATTAATAAGAAAAGAGAGAGAGAAAAAGGTTTAGGAATGTCCGCCCCCTTGCCGTCCCGCGTCGTCGCCCCCCGCCTTCCGCGAAGGGGCTGAAACGCCGGGGGTGTCCGGAATATTTCTGCGTCGCACGTTCGAATTCACCCCCCGGATCGGACCTGGATCCGCCGCTGCCTCCAAGAGCGGCATCGCTCCCTCCTCCGTAGCAGACCTTCCATTTCATTGAACTTAATCAAGTGAGACCTTTTTTTCCCTGATTCGATTACAATTGAGGATGAAAAGAAAGAAAACGCTGAAGAAGCTGGGTTTGCGCATGCGCGGAAACTCGCCTCGTTTGCGCGACCTGAGAAAACTCCGTCAATTGAGCCAATTTACGTTTCAAAGCCTTTTTATGAAGTTGTGCGCCACTTTAGACGCTGCGTTAATTTGAGTTTAAGTGACTGGGGAATCGCTTTGGAAGATATCGCACACGAGGAGCTGAACTGAAGTAAGTAGGAAAACGGAAAATGCAACTAACGTATTAAACATTAATATATTTACTAATAGCGAAATTTACGAGCCTTACCGCAGCACATGCACACGGTTTTTCTCAACGATCACAGTTTACGATCGCGTTTTAAACATTTATTTTACAAATCTTTTCTTCCCTCATAATTCAGACCGTTAAAAACCGATGTTTACCCCGGTTGGAAATCCTTAATCAAAGAAAATGCAGATATTATTTATTCTCGATGACGAGAAAAATGCGGCCAGGATCATTAAAGGTGCAAGGATCGAATATCTACGTCCACAGATTTTTTTTTTTTTCATTTTTCTTCCGCGTCCACCAACGCGAAATGTTACTCCATTCGCTGACGAGCTCTGCCGTAAGTTTCTCGGGGCAACTCTTAAAAACGCTCAAACGATGGAAGAGTCAGCGGGTATCCCTTCTGAACTGGAAGTTTCATCAAAAGGCAAGGGAATTAATCTCTGTCGCACCCGACCCGTCTGCCGCCTTCGGAAAGTCCTCTCCGCCGGCCGAAAAACGAAAAATTTTCGCCCCCGGGAAAGCGGAAGTCGGTGATGAAGCCTCGCACGGGATAGCGGCGGAAAATCATCCGGCTAATGCCATCCGCGACTTTATTTTTATCATTTCTCGTCCCCTGCTCCGTTAATACGTCCGCTAACTGTGTAATTGTTCGCAGGAGCGTGCAAAGTGGGCGAATTCCGCGGATCCCACGGAATGAAGACGTTACGATTCTCGTGTAGAGACGCAAATCAATTCTCTACAATTAAAATGGCTAGAAAACATTAAACGAAATATATATATATATATCGGGGGGAGGGAAAATGCAACCGAGGAAAATTGCTCTCCCCGATTTCCCGATGTTTCCTTTTTTCCAAATCGAACTTTCCATTTGGAGGAATGAAGGAAAAAAAAAAAGGATTGAGGCTGATTTCATTCCCAGCACGTTCTGCTGTAAATAGTTAAACTTTTTTTATAAAGTAGCTCTTGCCTAAAAGTTCGTGAAGACTTTTCCCTCAGCACTCACCCTCGGAATTGACCCTCTGGAACCAGACAAAGTTTCACTTCTTCGTGCGGCGAGAAATGAAAGAATGCGCTTTTCCGAAAAAAAAAAAAGATTTTCCGGATCGAATATTTAACAAAGGATACTGACTTTGCAATCCTTGGAGAAAGTTAAGTGTCGGACGAACCGAAATCGTCGCCGGGAAATCATCTAAGGAAATGATCATTTCGGTTGTCCACGGACTAACGGGCAAAACGTTCAAATTGCATGGAGCTTCGAGTGATTCTTCGGGATAAAATTTGTAACGATCAAAAAAAAAATAAAAAATGTGATTTAAACTGCGTTTGTATGCGATGCTCGCGCAATTTTCCGATCCGGAAAATTCGCTCGGGCGGTTTTTTGCCCGGTTCCCCGCATGCAATGGGCATGGGAAATTGAAACGCGGGTATCCGCGGCAAATTCGACGTTCAGACGAACGGGGAATTTCCCGAAGAGCGCCTCCTGCGGATCCTCACTTCGCGATCCCGGAAAATTTTCCATGCAAAGTTACGTCCCAGCGAAATTCCCCTTTTCCGCGAATGAAAACCCGCAACTTGGGCGAGAGAAAGAACCTCGATTTTCCGAGGCGGAGCGAATTACAGCTCTTCAAAAGATTCTTCTAATGGACGCATATCTTTTTTTTTTTTTTTTTTCCCGTTCCCGTTCCTCCCCTTTTCCCGAACAGGTACGGACCGACATGAGAATCGTCGAGAATCGGTATCCGGATCACTGATATGAAAACTCAGCAAGAATGGCATCAAACGCGCTGTACCGCACAGTGATCGGCAGCTTGGGTAAGGAGAAAGATTTTCACCGAAGATCGCGGGCAACGCAGACAGGTCGGAAAATTTCTTTTCGTTGGGTCAGCCTCCGGCGATTTCGAGCACCGATCTGACGATGCTTTTCGCCGAGAGCTTCGAGTCCCGGTCGTGCCTTTAATAAGGTTACAAAAGACATCAATTTGATTAACTCCCGGTCAGGAAAACGAAACGTCGAATGCAGCTTCATGCTCGGAGTTTTGTATTCATGGGAACAAGCTGCCGTCTCCTCGCCTCATCTGAGATTTTCTAATGTCATTATGTAGCTTTATTACCGTCGGATGAAAGCCCCTATTTATATGCTTTCGTGCATCCGCGGCTAAGGTTCTCGGACCTTTTGGAGATCCCATCGATTTTTCATCCCCCGAATGCAGTGCGCGAATAAGTCTCGGGGAGACGATACCTGAAAGCGCACGAAGCGCACACGACTAATAAACCGACGAAAAATATTACGGCAACTTGGTATTTTTGATCCGAATGATGTCCGCGGGTGTCTGAAATCCAACTCTTTTTAATTTGTATATTTTACTTTTTAAATCTTATTATAAAATACGGAAGCTGCACCGAATGGTGTCTTTGTTCTTCCACTAATTTTCCCCTGCAACCTAATTATAAATTTTATTTTCCCCCATTGTAAAATGATTATTTGATTATCCGCCACGTCTTTTCGGTGGGATTTTCCCCCATAAGAATTTCATATGGTAACAGATGATTTCATTATGTTTTATTATTATATAAGATAAAATTAAAAAAAAAAAAAGGATAAAAAGTTTCCGTAAGAAAATTTCAGATTGCTTTTGATTAAAAATCAATTTATTCAATATTATTGCTGTTATTATTAACATATTTCTTTTGACGGTAAAAGTAGCAGAATCTAAGGCAACATGTCGGAATTCCCTTTAAAACATTGTTCAAAAACCTAATTTTTCAATTACAACCACCACCATTGCTTCTTCAGTCATTGATTCAATTAGTGTTGATCAAATGCGAGAAATAATCATTTGTAAGCTGGACCGACGCTTTTTTTTAAATTGATGCTGCAGGACAGTGAATTTCCAGCTGCTTGTGATGCCAGCGGCGGTCTCGCGTTTATGGTACCAAATTAAAACCTTACCCCTCTCGCCTACCCCCGAAACCGGGGTTATTAAGTTAGTACACGAAACGAAGATTCCCCAACTTATTCTAAACACTCCTCTCGACTGTAAATTGTTACAGCTCCCCCCCCCCCAACGGGGAGGATGGCACCACCACTGCACCGATACTCAAGTTAAATAAAACTCCAAGGGATGGCAAGTAAACAGCAGGAAAAAAAAGGTGCGAGGGGGTGAAATGTGCGGCTTTTTGCGAACATGCCGCGCAGGTTCGGAGGCTCAATTAAACAACCTTTTCCCTCGTTTAAACGTTGAACCCGTGGAAATGGAAAACTTGTCGCATAGAAAATTTGCTGCGGAGCTTTTGAACTCAAATCCAGGCACCTACCCTTCGTACGTTCTTAGTGTACGTCTTAGTGGGGATCAGGGTTAACGGCCAAAAAGCACTGCACGTAAAAGATCGCAAAGCGCTATATGTCGGATACTGGTTTCGTCTTAGACAAAATAACGAACCTTAATTCAAAACCGACAGTTTAATATACAATTTTGAACGTACGAAGATTGGAGTTGTCGGACTCCCGTATCCGCTAAAACATCGAAAAGTCTGCCGTCCGCTTCCTTTTATCTACCCTTATTGACTTTTCGGATAAAAAAAGGCGGTGATATCCCCACTAAAAACAAAAAGAGCCCTTAACCGGCACGGTAACTTACAAGTTTTATAACGTTGGAACTGTATATCGGCCAACCATAACAAGTGAGGGAGTCACTGCTAAAAAGTCAGTCTCAATTATCTTTTTCTTTCTATTAATTACAATAACAGCAATTAATTCTTCGTTTAATTTACTCTCATCCGCGAGGCGATAGTAATTCGCAGCTTTCTCCGGTCAAATAAATGTATGGCACATCGCAATGTCAAACGCGAGTGGCTATTGAGTAACTTGGGTTGCAACACACAAGATACTCGATGCTTGTTGGGTTCCATAAAGACAAGCATTAAGCAATGTTTAGTTGAGAAATAATACTTTTTCTTACATTACATTATGGAGAAAAAGTTTCGGATATAATTGATGACATTTTCACTCGCATTGAATAAACAAAATAAAAAATTTTGTGATGCGGCCGATCAGACCTGAACGGATTCTTTTTTTCTGGATTGTCCTCTAACCCTGATTTTCAATGCAGATTAGCAATCTCTCGATTTCAGACTTAAATACGACTGAGAAGCATCCATATCATTCGATGTTCGAATATAGGTTTTCAGATATCACTTTTCCAGTTAATTTTATAATTTATTGTGAATGATCATAAATTTATCACGATTAAAAACGCTTATACGTCATAGACCGTAGATACACATTACCTGTATGTGCACATGTATACTGGTGACGTGTAATTAATTAATGGATCCGGATTCGAATTAATGATGCGTTTAACTTACATGTGGAATGTGACTACCTTTCTCAGTGTACATTTCGATTCCGGGATGGTGCCACGTACCTTTCAGTCAACCCGGATTCCTCAGCTCTCCGGCTTACATAGAGGGCAACCTGAACGAGACGATTCTTATACCTTGCATTGTGCATGATTTGGGTGAGTCGATTCGGACCCGGGCGAATAATGCAAACGTATTAAACGAAGGATCTACGAAGGCTTTTGTTTCCCAGGGAAAAACACTCTGAGGTGGTGGAAGGATGGCACTTTACTGTCGGACTCCAGCGATGACTCCCTCATCACTCCTCCTCGAATAACCCTTCTAACGAACAACATGCTCCTCATAGACTGGCTGGAACCTGGCGACGCCGGAAATTATACCTGCGAGGTAGTTCGCGCATATCCGAGGATGCCTCTGGAACAAGTGCACACAGTAAGAGTAAGATGTAAGTTTTAAACTTAACATTAATCTTACCTCCTTGCCAAAAGTCCGGTCTTCACTGCGTTTCCCTCGGGAAGAATTTCAAAAATTTTAACATGGGCAATTAAGCAATTTACAACTTCGTTGCTTTGTAAAACGATTCCAAGGACCATTTATTCAAATATTTTCAACTGAAAATATTTTAATTTCCTCTTTCCTTCCATTGCTGAATTTGTTCTCATTATAAAAAATGGGCAAAAAATTTTCACATTGTGTAAACCGCAGAATTTGCCGTACAGAACTCGACTCTCGAATCTTTGACCCTCAATCCGAAATTACTACGTTATGAATACTTTCTTTTCCTTCTTTTTGATTTAAAAGATAAGAAAATTAATTCCCAACTTCAACACGGACGATTCTTGCCCAAGTATAAATTGGATTGACGTAAATCAGCTTAAAAGATGTCGAACGACCACATCATATCCGAAGTTGAAGTTAAAATAGGATAACGTATAAATAAATAAATTTTACAGATCCTCCAAAAATCATAACCATCCCCGCCAGTGGGTATGTGGAGGCTATGCTTGGCAGCGAAGTTCAAATGGGATGCATGGCAACCGGTTGGCCCACTCCTGTGGTAACCTGGAAGTTTAAGGTTCAAATTTTATAGAGCAACAGCAAATTTCATAAACTGTTCAAATCCAATAAAAACCGATCGCAAAAGAAATATGTACACGTGTGTATACCTCCGTTTTAGGATGAAGTTATGAAATCAATGGATAACAGGCATAAGCTGATATTCCAGGCGGATAATCTGGAGAAGTCAGGGGCGTATCAGTGCGACGCAAATAATGATGTGGGGAATCCCGCAACCTCAGGGATAATTTTAAAAATACTGTGTAAGAACATATTGCAAGGAGAATGTTGTGCTCGTGACGAAAATTTGAAATTTCCTCTTTTTTTGTTGAATTTTTCAAAAAAAGAAAGGATTACGTGAATTTCTGAAACTTTAGTTCGCATTTAACATACTTTACATTGTATGAATAATAACAAAGGCATTTAAAAAAGAAAAAGGAAATTGTACTCACGACAAGAAATTTGAGAAGTGAAAATGTATTATCCATATCTGAAAAAAAAAAAATTTATTTGTTGAAATATAACAAATTACAATACAGAGATCTCCCTTCATATATAACAATTTCTTATTATATGAGGTCTCTGAAAGGACTATCTAAGAAATAATCATATAACAATATGATTTCTCTTTATAGAGATAGCCTCTTAGGGAGATCTCTCCTTGTAATAAAGGAGAACTCTCTGCCATAATACATAAAGCTTTTCATTCCATTTCAAATAATAAAAAAATTTCACTTGCATCAAAATAATTATCAAATTTTATTTCTAATTGTTTCATAATACCGCCAATATTATTATCACAATAAATCAGATTATTAACATGATAATTTGAACAGATCAAAATTAAAAAATTAATTGCATTAATGACAGGTATTTAGTTTGGTCTAAATTGAAAATTTTGGCAAACTTTAATATTTTCATCTATCTTGTTGTTTGTTGAATCCAGCCATATAAATTAAAACCAACTTTCAAAAATATAAATATTTCGCCTGAAATTTTGCAACTGCAACAAAGGTACAGAAGAATTTCATTTAAAAAAAATTTCTTTATTTAAAATTTATAAGTCAAATCTTGATTGTGTTTGTTGTAGAGTTCTTAGTATAAATTACTTTTTTAGGTATAGTACTTAATACAGTACAACCAGTTTTATTTATCATAAATTATTCTTAAATCCTGATGAGGACAAATTATTGTGAACCCACCCATATAAATTAAAATTAACTTTCAAAAATTTTAAATGTTTTGATTTAATTTTGTAAATGACCAACTACAAAAGAATTTCATTAAAAAAAATTCTCTTAAATTTAAAGTAAAATCTTTTTTCCATTTGCAAATAGAACTTGCTCTATATACTTAGATACAAAAGTTTTTTTATTTTATGTAACTAATAACTAATCTTAGTTTTTTATAGTAGGAAAAAAAACGTTAAGTAAACTGACGATACATAATGAGGGCCATGCATGGACGCTTATTTTTCAAAACATTAACAAATTTTTCAAAGAGGCAAATTCAAAGCAACTTTTGATTTTTGGAAAATCTGTCGAAACTGTTCCCATTTCATGGGAGATCTGAAATTCAATTTTTTATACCTATTGCATCTTGAACTGATTGCGATGTGAGGTACGTTGTATTTGATGTGAATAAAACGCAAGCAAAAATTTGTTTTAGATGCTCCTACGATAGAAATTGAAAAAACATGGGTCCATTCATCCCCTGGTATGAGGACCGAAATCGAATGCAAGGTAACCGGTGAGCCAACACCGAGGGTGGAGTGGTTTTTCGAGGGAGAAATTCTCAAGCTGGATTCGTCGAGGATAACACACCGCATACGAGGCGACAGCCATTTTCTCTTATTCCGCCAGGTCATGGCGACGGACTTCGGGGAATACGTCTGCAGGGCGGCCAACAAAGTCGGGGAAAATGAGAAAGCAGTTCGTTTATCCGGTGCGAATTTTCCCTTCGCGGCATTTCGCTAGCTGGGTAAACGCAAATTTTTTATTTTTTTTAAACCTCACGTCTCTCGTTCAGGTCTGGCTTATCCGGCGGTGTTCAAAAAAACAGCGGGTCTCGTTTCTCCGGATAGTTACAGCTTCATCTGGGAGGTGGACAGTTATTCGCCGATAATCGAATATAAATTGCTATTCAAGGAGGTGAAGGACGACAGAAAGGACTGGGTTGAAGTGATAATTCCAGCCGATACAAATTCACGGGGGCCTCTTCACTCAAAATCGTATACGCTTTTCGGCTTGAAATCGTTCACCGCCTACCAGGCTCAGCTGCTTTCCAGAAACCGATTCGGATGGAGCGAACCTTCGGAAATAATAAGATTCGGAGGAAACGGAATTTCCGAGATAATTGAAGGTTAGACATTAGTAATCGTTTATTTTTTAATCGAACTCTAGTAAAAGGGAATCGGAAATCATTCCTAATTTAATTTTTTTTTTTTAAAGCATCACTGAAATTAACATTTTACGCGTGGAATCGGGCTGAAATTTAAAAATTATCTCAGCCTCTAACGGAAAGCACCCTATTTAAAAGATAATTTCATAAAAGTCGAATCCGAATCTTTTTAACGTGTTAAAACGCAATGACATAACATCATGTTAATTCGTTTTGACGTTTCATTGTACATAACATTTTTCTCAAACTCGTTTTTGATATTTCTCTTCGAGCCGTGACGACCGCAATTTTTGCAGAAAACATCACATAGATGCAATTTTGGATCCATTTCAGTCATTAAATTTCGTTTCATTTGTTAAAATTCCGAACTTTCAAATTTCCTTTACATCTGCAACAAATGGGAATGAGTGAAAATAATCAATACGTACAATGACTTCGACAATTTTTGCGTTTATCAACGCGATCAAATATTCAGACGTAAACGCCTTGATCGAAGCCATTTCTTACATGAGATTTAGGAAGGCATTTCTTAACGCCCTACATAAAATTCCATTACTGTACGTATCCGTAAAAAAGAACTCTTTTCTTCTTTATAATTAATTTTCTTTCACTTCAACATCATAATTATTTTATTAAAACATTTCCACCTATTTTGTCTTAAGACATTTTTATCTGGCCACAATATGAAATAATTAAGAAAATGTACTGTAAAAAGTACTGTTATATTATTAATATTATATAGTTATCTTAAAATAGGATCCTACATCTTTTAAATACACGAGCCGAAAACGGAATTCAGCTTGAGATCGATATTTCTATATTACTGTGCTATAATTTGATCAAATGAGGAAAAAAAGTGTATTCCATAATCAATCCCTTTATTAAAAATAAAAAGTCAACATGGATCAAAATGTTATTCTCGCCACAATTTCTTTACAAAACTTTACATTCTGCATGTATCTAATTTTCAGATAAAATTCAACCTGTCAGCCAGCAAATTAACGGAGGAGGATGCTTCTTTTCCAAATCTAAAATTTTCTTGAGTCTCATCTCTGTTTTGATGTCTATCCCCATATATTTTATTTAAACTTTTCCCGTATATTTGTAATATTTCTGATATGATTCGTAAACTCCGTTGAAAATTTGACGGCTTCCCGGTTCCAGGATCCTTTCGAGGTGAGCCACGTTATGCGAATCTGATATACTTAAAAAGTTATTGATGCAGTTGGTGAGGGACGCCTGTAAAAGTGGAATACTTTCAAATGTGTGAATGATTAACTTTCTAATGGTAAATAAATTAAATGAAAATAAAACATTATATATATAAAATTAATTATTTGTGACGCATCGTTTATTGAATACGAAAATATTAAAAGTATTGAAAACAAAATATATATGTATAAATTTCAATTATCCAAAAATGATCCCTACCTTGATGACAGGGTAAATATTAAATTTAGTAAATGCCGAAATAATTTCGCCAATAAAGTAGACTGCTACTCTTGCAAAATCTTTATCCCATTTAGTTATTTTTGCTGTCCATCTAAAAATTTAATAATTTTTTAATCTGTATGTTGTTTTCTGAACACAATTCTAAATATCTGTAATTTTTTATAAATTAAAATAGGTAAATTAAAAATAAAACAAAAAATTTTTTCCTCACTTTTCCATATTAAAAGAACACGACGACAACGCTACTAAATCATCATCCGTCAACTTCAGAGTCACGCTGCTTCTTTTCACCAATTCCTTCAGTAATTTTGCAAATAGTTGAAAAATATTATGTATTTTATCTCTCATCCTGGACGATCTTGTTAATATCCACGAAGCGGCGATGACGCAGGATTCGAAAACTCCTTGAAATTCCCTGCTGGTCAATGATTCATCGCATTCGTAACTAATCAGTATATCGAATAAGCTATCTAACATTCTGGATGTCATGAAAATCTGAAAGTCAAAACCCCGTTATTTTTCCTACTTTTGAACAGATTTATAACCTATTGATGCAATCTTCATCCTCAGAGATAACGAACCTCGGGCGTGGATATGCAAAAGTGCAAAAAATTAAATAAATGAATGAGTTCGCTTGATTTCAAACCGCTCAAAAATGTCGAAGACACCGAAAAACTGAAAAACAAGCGTTTCAAATATTTTTCATATTCAGTTTTTTTATTTTTTATTTCGCACGAGCAGAATTCCTTCCATATTCTGAAATACGTTCCCAAGTTAACGCTCTCCTTCTGTCCGATCGAAATACCCTAAAAGAAAAAAATTTGTCACGAAAAACGTTTAGGAAAATCGAACCGATCTTTGAAGCAAAGTGAGCCAACCTTCCAAGTCTTCAACAAGTCAAACATGACGAATTTAAATTCTTCACGGGTGGCCACTTGGTAAAACAACGAGCAATTTATTCTGGGATTAAACTTGAGAGCTTTCCAAATTTTTTTAACTAAATCCCTTCCAACGTGGCTCCTCAAATTCGGCAAGTGAACTAACAACGTTGACATAAACGAAAAACAACCCTCTTCTTCGGAACCATTGCTTAATTTGGAAATCTACAGCAAATAATCGAATGGTAAAGCAATTGCTACAATTTTCGGCAACACTTTTTCAATCTAATATTAGGAGAAAACTAACTGCAAATTTAAAAAACTTTTCAAAATTTAGTCCCATCAAATTTTTTATTTCTTCTTCTTTTTTTAATCTAACCGCTCTGGCTAGAGCTATGCCGTAAGCCAAAAGAAGTACATCATTGCCGGTTGTTGTATTTTCGATATCCCGATTCTCCAGTTTGCTGCTTATCGATTTAGCAAGTCTTTTACGATATTTGGTGATATGTCCGTTCTCTAATTTTCGCTTTCTTGACTTTATCCAACTCTGGAACAAAAAATCTTTATGTAGTGCAAAGTATGATCAAAAAAGTGACTTAAATTATTTTGCAAGCCATGGAAATTACCGTCCCCAAATCTTGATACAACATAATCTGATTTTCTAGACAAGTTAAATCGTCTCCGTTCTTTGCTTTTCTTACAAGTCGAATAAGCTGCTTTAGTTCCATCAAGTCTTTCTCAGAATTCGTGGCACTTTTCAGTAATGATTTCACTATTGAACTGGAGCAACACCGAATATCCTCTGACACACCTCTTACACAAAGTAACCACTTAATGCAAAGGCTTATGTTAAAGCTCGAACTTAAATTTTCTTTACTCATTTTCCTTACGAGACCGTAGATCAAAATCATCAGGGGCTTTAATAGTTCTTCAAATTTTGAAAAAATAACGGCTAAAAATGTTAAAATTGTGAGCATCATCGAACAAATTTCATTCGGCATGTGCACAATAGGAAGAAAATTCATTATTTCGATACATATTTTAATCGACTTTATTTTCATACTATCAACTGTATTGAAATAAGATAAAATTTCATTTAATATTTCCACGATCTGAATGACATTGTTTTGATTAATATTGTAATTTCCATCGATAAATTCCAAAGACAATACGTTTGACAGTTTTTTCGTCATGTCATCTTGTCTTTTTGCTCGACCAATTTTCTGACTCATTCTTTGTAATATTATCATTAGGGAAAGTAAAATGAAATTTCGATTCTCCAGAAGTACGGAATCTTTCATCCATTTTTGTAATTTCCCAATTTCCTGTCGCTCGTCGAAAACTGGTGCGTACAATTTCTCCAACAGTAATCGCATTTGAATTTGGCTAAGGTAACCGAACATAAAAATGATATCCTCCGGTACCAGTTCTTCGATAATATTATGGCTATATAACTCCGATGTTAGTTGACTTAGTATGAACTTCGAGGTACCTTCTCCATTTATTAAAGAATGGCAATCTTTCAATTGCAGCATGCGCAATTTCTGCAACATCAAATTCAGCTGAAACAGATAAATTATGTGTTGTAAATAATTATCACATTGACATTAATGCCGAATATTTATGATTTCAATATCACAACATGCGAAACAATGTCAACTGTTTCCATGCAAAACATATGCAAACTTACAAAAAGCTGATAACACTGCTCGGCTCCGAAATTAAAAACTCTTTCGGCCAAAACATTCCATTCTTCGCCATTTAGGTACGAATGCAAAGTAGAGAGATCGTTGGGTGAAATATCTTTATTTACCAGTGTTTCGGAACAATCATCTGCATAGTACATAACCATTAACTGAAATTCGCCCCAGTAAAAGCATATATTCAAAAATGGCTGAACTATTTCGCGATCCTGAAGCAATTTAATTTTTTATTATGGTTACACTAAATTTTTTTTAACATTCATAAAGAAAATTATTTTCTTCAGCTTACATGAATTCGCACAAGCAAGGCTCTGCCGAATCTACTCAACATCTCTTTCAACATGTGCATTTTTTCAATGAAAGACCTAAAAGTCCCTCTCGGTGTAGAATGGCTAAGAACTTTGATACCCCGTATAAAAGCAGACAATAAGGCAGAGGTTACTTGCACAAGAACGATATTAACCGAATCTAAAATGCAGGAAATCAAAAATTATGAAAATAAATGTTTGTTGACGAGGTTCACATTTTGTATTTTATATTTTAATAAAAACTACTTCTTTTTTTAAAAATTCTTTAATGTTAAAAACGAAATATGGATTATACTTACTTGAGTTTTCAAGAGGCGTTATACAATAATTATCCAGCGTTTTCAGCAAATCATCCAGAAATGACAGCGACTGCATGCTAGGAAGATATGTGACGGTATCCGAAAATTCATTTACAAAATTAACCGGAAGAATGTGTTTGAAGTGCACAGTGGATTTAGAGTTTTTGATTGCTTCCAAAAATCTGAAAAAGAAAATTAACATCGAACAGTAAACGAAAGTACAAATTTTAAATATTGAATATATTTTAATATAATGTTATTAATCTATATCCAAATGCCTTTTTTTAAAATAAACTAAGACAATAATATAGTTTTCTCATTTTTAAAAGTACGTAATAATAGCAGTCCATTTTTATTATACCACTATTATTTTAAAAAAAATAAGATCGATAACTGGAGTTTAAACCATTTTTAAAGTATTAGTAAAACCTTTTTTAATGTCTAAAAGAGCCAAGAATCTTGAAAAAGGAATCTTGAAAAAGGTAATTAATTCATGCACATAATAAATAATGTTATGTCATACATTTTATAGAATTATTATTTAAAAAAATTTAATTCTGAACTAAATGAATACTGCTCCATTAATAATAAATAATACATAAAATAGTTTCATTTAAAGAAATTTTATGCAACATCACATCAGATTTACAAATATTAAAATTAAAAATGAAGCTTAAGCCATTTTTAAAATAACTGGTTCATCCATAGTTATAATTAAGATAACCGTTTTCGTTATATGGCTTACTTTGTTATGAATTTCTGAACTTTCTGCAACTTTGTGTACATCTCCAAGATATTCGCCATAAACCGATGATAGGATTTTGAGAATTCATCAGTTTCAAATTTGATTACTGGTATATTTAATAATATGGTAAAAATCTTAGTAATATTTTTTTCAATAATTGAAGTGTTCAAATAAATACAAGCATTTAGAAAGTTCACTTGTAAGTTTGAAAATTTCTTGACGTTAAGCATTGCCATGGCAAATGACTGAAACCAGTGTAAATAAGTAGAATCTAATAAGGAGGCACTCAAGTCTACAGAAGTTTTACTTAGTTCTTCAACAAGCAATCTGGCGATTATGAAAGACGTCTCGTTGGCCTTAAGTATGGAAACTGTAAAAAAAACACTTACTTCTTATGAATCTTAAAATTTTGAAAACAAAATTGCATACTTTTAATTTACAGTATTTCTCAACAAACTTAATTTTATGTATCAAAAACTAATATTGACATTTTGTTTGTTTGCCCTTTGTAAAAAGTTTTATTTCACTACATGAATGATTGAAAAATTATGCAATTCTTGAATAAAATTTTCAAAATTTTTTCATACTAATTACAAACCAAACTAAAATATAACAAAAAACAATAAAAAAATTAATCAAAAAAATTACCATCAAATGATTCTTGAAAATAATCCTTATTTACAACATTTTTAGGTCCATCATTTTTAGATGATTGAATAACTACCATTTCTTCTAGACCAATTAAATGACATAAAACAATGAAAAACTGAGGAATTGCTAAATTATCTTCAGTATTGCATAATTGCAAAAAAGATTGAAAAACTTTACAAAAAATTAATATTTTTAAATTTGAGCTTAATTCAGATATGTGTATTGAATGTAATGTGCTTATAAATTCTTTAATTATTATATTACTGAGGACTATTTCCTGATTTAAACAAACTGAATTTAACATATTTTGAAACTGAATCATAAACTCCTTTTTGAATATCATTTTTTGCACAAACTTAACTAATCCATCACTTTTCTCATCATTTTCTTCTACACTCTCAAAAAGGACATGAAAATTTTTTTTGATTAAATGAGAAACAAATTTTTCATATGGAGCCCCATTTCTGAAAATGTCCAAAGTTAAATTCAACAACTCAATATATTGGGCAGTGGACAAATGCTGATGCAACAATCCTTGCATAATCTTTAAATATTCTTTTGCATGAGATTTATAATGCAAATGAAACTTTTTGACAATTAAAAAAACTGATGAGATAAAATTTTTGTCCAGGCTTTTACTATGTTTAAATATCTTTTTTAAATATTTGGAGCTTGTTAATTTTGCATTTAGTTTTATGGCTGATGCAGGCAACACAGTCATCACATCACTTCTTAATATGAAGTATAAATCATCAATTAATTGCTTCTTTACTTCATCATCTACTGCTTCTTTTATATTATTTAAAAACCAGAGCAATATATGTTCCTCTTTATAAGCTATTCTTAGATCTGATGACAAGAAAACATTTTTAGCCAATTGTGTTCTTTTAGATATGTCCAATTCTGAATTCAGTTTCTCCAACAGAACTGAAATTAAATAAAGAAAACTGTTACACTTTTTTTATATTTTCCAACCTATATGCTCCACTAAGTTAGTATATGTTAACAGTATAAGATATTTTTACAAGATATTATAATTTTATACATCAATATTAGTAATTGGCAATATAACCCCTTGAACTAGAGATTTGCTGTTGACTGATAATACTGTTTATCAATGGAAACAAGAAAATTAGTAATAATGGATTTATTTAACTCTAATATTTGAATCATTAAACGTATTATCAAAGAAACAAAGCAACTATTTTTTACCTTAGTATTGCGCAAATGAACATCAATTAGTTTCAATCTCTTAGAACACATTTTAGATAAATAAAATGACTTACGGTCCGTGAGCTGCATTTTTCTTTTTCTTATTCTTCTTTCTTGAACAGAGAATTCTTTGAACAACTTGGAAGTTGAAGCTATGATTTGGGTTCAAAAATGTACAACGGAGTTTCTCGTTTTCAAAACATGATCTGAAATCACTTTTAGTGTCGGCTTTTCTTTTTAATTACTGCCTTTTTCCTTTCTAAATCATAAGGCGCGATTGGAGAACGCTTTGATCTCTTTGATTTGTTTCTTAAATCTGAATTATTCCCTTTCTCTGTTTTGCAAAACTCACTTACGAAATAGTCTGATTTAGTTACATTAAAACAATTTTCTTCCAACATGAATCCAAAAACACTTTCAGAACCGCCTATTAGCGAGATGCAGGCGCAGCAATTCAAACATTTAAAAGCTGGTTGCATAAAATTACTCTGCAAGCAGTAGATTAACAGAAAAATTTTTTCCAATTTTATAAGATTCAAAAAATTAATACACCTTGTGAGACATTGGAAAATTTAACTATATGCCGTACATACTGAAAAAGTCGTAAACATACAAGAATAAATCATAATATTCAATTTAAATTAATCTAAAGCCTTATTTGCATTATTTAAAGCGAACGGCATTATTTACATGAAATATGGACGTAAAAAACAATTTTAGAAGATACTTTTTTGAATGTACGAGGATTATTTGATAAAATGTTTTAAATTTGCGGTAACTTTTTAATTGTATAACACAACGTGGGGAAAAGGAAATTTGATGCCTCCGCTTTTTGCGGCACCATTTATTTCAGACAATTTTCAATATTTAACAAAGAATTGTTGAATAGGGAGGCTTTGATATGAAGATTATGAATATTACGTCAAATGTAAATATCGAACTACTTGCACAATGTCAAATGATATTGAACGGAAAAAATAGTTGTGGATTGTGATACTTATCATTTATCAATTGTATTATTCGCATTGATTGAGTAATGACTTTATACCTAAAATTTTACGTGATTTATCATTCGTCTTACGATGTATAATATAAGTGATTTCCCTCAATTATTCGAAAATTCGACTCATCCAGATGGAAAGTGCGTATATTATAATACGACTCATGGGAAAATATTGTTGGATGTTTATGAGGGAATACCAGAAAACTTAATTCTTAATTTTGTCGGCTGGCTGGTGAGCTAAAGCGATTGTCCAATAAAAATATGTTGTTTGTAAATTAGTAAAAAAAATTCCAATATTTCGATTACATTTTCCAGATTCTCGTTCTCTTGTTTTCCATATTAAGAAAACGAGCTTGGAATTATGGCCGACTGGCTTTGGTGCAAAAAAATGAAACTAACACAAAGTGGACCCAACTTTTTTATGCTTCAATGGATGAAGTTACAGGAATTTCAGACAATGACTCAAACTCATTATCCTCCCTTGAATCTAGTGTGTACATTGATAAGGGCTTCTGTTCTTGGATAATAGCAGTTTTTAAACTGAGGTAAAATATTTACTTAGTTTGGCTGATATTTTTTCAAGAATGCTTTTAAATCAAAAATAAAATATTATTCAATTAAAATTACTTCATACTGTATTTGCAGGAAGGAAGATATTCTTCATAAATGTGGCCCATGTGCTCTGCAATACCTTTCCTTTCAATGTCACATTATTTGTTACATGTTTATTATGATGATAGTGTCATTAGTGATAATTTTACCAATTAATTTTCAAGGAGATTTGCAGGGAGATGAAAAAACATTTGGTCATACAACTATCAGTAACTTGGATCCAAAGTAAATTGTCTTATTATATTAAAAAACAGTTTTTATGATACATCAATGGATTTTGAAATTTTCTTATCATAAAATACTTTTCAAAAAGATTATTTTATTTTCAGTTCTCCATATTTGTGGGCACATGTAA
Organism: Ricinus marginatus; assembly: GCA_028565995.1. Taxonomy (NCBI): domain Eukaryota; kingdom Metazoa; phylum Arthropoda; class Insecta; order Psocodea; family Ricinidae; genus Ricinus; species Ricinus marginatus. Next base: position 62,982 of record JAOWBB010011746.1, read on the forward strand.
CAATGGCTCTTCTTTATCTGCCTTTAGCTATATACATAATGAGGAAATTTTCTGTGAAAGCAAAAATTCAAGAATCTGACTTAAGTGTATCCAAAGTCCTTATGGTGTCAAACATTCCAAAGCAAGGCTGTGATACTTCCTATCTTCACTGTCATTTTAAGTAAATTAATTTTTTATATTGAACAGAATCATAAATTTATTTTTTTAGCCTGAGGAATATTTGTTATATTATAAATTTAAATTTTTTATTAGCCCAACAATAAATCATGATCATAGCAAAGAGAAATTTCTTTTATTATTTATGCAGTTTTCTTTGAGGAAGAAATTTCTGGTATTATTGTAATATTTGGTATGGAAACTATAAGTTTTATGAAAAATGAACTATAATAACAAAAAATTTTTAGTAATTTTATAAATAATTAATTTAGAATTAATAAGTGAAAAAAATTTGAAACTTATTTCTGAAGGTTAATAATAGTTTGCAATGAATAATAAGGTTAATATTATATAATTAAAATGAAATATAGTAATTTGGCTGTCGAATTACATTAAAAGATGGCTTCAGGTGCAAATTTCAGTTTTCACAAAAAAGTTCACATTATGTGATTATCAAACTGACTTAATTTAAATTTTAAAATTTTCCTTTACATTTAAAATTTTAATAAACTCTATAAATTGTGAGAATGATCAATAACTGGAAATAGACCATACAAATCATAAAATTTTACGAATATTATGAATAAAATTTTTCTTTTTTTTTCCCTAACTAGGGAAGCTTATCCCGATGTTGATGTGCAAGACATTCAGTTGGCGTATGACATCACGAGAATGAGCAAATTAGAAAAGGAACGAGAAAAGATGAATCAGTCGAAAATATATTGTAAAAATTATCTCAAGAGAACAAACATACGACTAGATATGCGACCATATCCGTGCGGTAGCGTGTGCAGCTGCTGTGATATGTTCGGCTGTCGAAAGGTACTCGCAAATTTATAAGAAGTACATCGCCCCTCTGGAAATCGAATCAAGAATTTTCATTTTTCAGGTAGACGCAATAGAATATTACGAAAACGAGGAACATAGGTTGGTAGAAGAGGTGGAAAATGAAAAAGCGGCCGCTCTTCGTAAGCCCGTTGGCATTGCTTTCGTGACATTTCAATCTGGGCGGGATGCTAAAAAAGTATTGGCCGATTTCAAATCATATCGCACCTGCAGTTTCAGCGTGGGCTCCTCAAGTTTAAACGAACAACTGAAACCTTATCAGTGGACGGTCACCTGTGCTCCAACAAAAAACGACATATTTTGGTAATTTTAATACATTATAAGATTTTTCCAAGAACTTTCAAGAATCATGCCCACACATGTGAACAGTTAGTTTAAATATTGCAGTTTTAATTTTTAATCTTTTTTAGAAATCAAAGTTAAATTTTAATTGGTCCCCGAAGTAATTAAAACTTTTCATCAGATTAAATATTTTAATTTTTTTTCTTTTTTTCCAGGGAAAATCTTTCAGTTTCATCAAAATTCTGGTACATTAGAGCTTTCTTTATAAATCTACTATTATTTATTGTTTTATTTTTCTTTACAACACCAGTATATGTGGTCAATTTGTTGAACATGGTGCAGTTCACAAACAAAATTGAAAATGTGGTATGTTTTGAATTTTAGATCAAAGTTAAATAATAGTGGATGGAGTTTTCTTTGTTCAATATCTGACACCTTAATTAGCCATAATACAGAAAGGTGTTTACTAAGTAATTTACTGATAGAATTGTTTGTGATCTCAGTTAACTTTTACTTTCAGTGATGATAGTTTGAGAATTTACTTCGTTTTCTTTTCTCTTAATGTTTATTGGTTTATAATCGTTCGATTTCTCTTATTAAGTCTGCAATTTAGTGTTTAATTTTCTATTCTTCACAGAATCCAGTAATATCTCGATTTCTGCCAACGTTGATCATGTGGACGGTTGCTGCTTTATTACCCGTTTTGGTTTCGTACTCAGACCAGTGGCTGGCACACTGGACTCGATCAGAGCATAATCATTCAGTTATGCGAAAAACATTCGCCTTCCTATTGCTGATGGTAATCATTTTACCGTCAGTCGGATTAACTAGGTGCGGCAAAGTTAAAACTCAAAACCTTAATTCATCAATTAAAATCAGTATTAAAATGTCAGGCAATTGCAATGCAATTGCACATTGCAAAATTTTACCAAAAATCATCGACAGATCCAAATCTTATTTTGAACATGGTTTATTTAATCAATTAATTATATTTTTTTGTACGTGCTTCAGCGCTCAAGCCTTCTTGGATTCCACGCTGCACTGGCGAAATGAAACATATCGCTGGGAATGTTTGTTCCTACCGGATAAAGGTGCTTTCTTCGTAAACTATATAACGACATCCGCCTTTATAGGCACGGGATTGGAATTAATACGATTTCCCGAGCTTTTCATGTACGCTCTTCGGCTTTGCCTTGCTCGTTCGGAGGCGGAAACAATGAGCGTCAGAAAAACAATTTTATGGGAGTTTCCATTTGGCGTACAATATGCATGGATGCTTTTAATTTTCGCCATGACCGTAATTTACAGTCTTTCATGTCCACTTATAACACCTTTTGGTGAGTTCCAAACTCGTCTTTTTAACTTTCTCTTTACTTCATGTGAAAAAAATACCATTAACATCTTTAATTTTTCAGGTGTATTTTACATGATACAGAAGCATTTTGTGGATAAATATAATCTTTATTTTGCATATGGCCCAAGCAAAATTAGTTCGAAGATTCATGCTAGCGCTATAAACATCGTTATGTTATCCGTGGTGCTCTTACAGGCCAGTTTTGTAGCTCTCTCGTTTTTTAGAAACGGTCTACACGGAATAACGATTTTCTGTCAGATCGGTTTCTCGCTCACTCTCTTATTTTTCTTTTTTCACTTTTTCTTCAGTTGGTGCAAAGGTTTCAGTCCAATAGCTTATCAGGTAAAGAAAAAAAAAACAGAATTTTTCTTTTATTCTCAACAACTCCATGATTTTATTTTGGTTTTACACATTCTACAAATCAAAAAAATTTAATATTTTACAGTTTTGTATAATGGTTTTTACTTTTTTAAAAAAATGGGTCAAAATACAATTTCATCAGTCAGCAAATTTCAAAAGTAAATTACAACTTATTAGTGAATTAATGAAATAGAATTATTCAAATTTGGAATTCTTATTGTGATTTTGATCAAAAAAATAAAATTTTTGCAAAAGTTAACCTTCGAGAGAATCTCAGTAAGAGATCTCCCTTCATATATAATAATAATAATTTATTATTTCGAAGTCTCAGAAAGGACTATCTAAGAAATAATCATAATAATATTTCTCTTTATAGGGACAGCCTCTTAGGGAGATCTCTCCTTACTTTGAAGAACTCTCTGAGACTGATTCAAACAAGAGAAATTCTTCACTTTCGAAAAATTATTTTACATAAAGATAGTCATTTCTGAATAAGCTCTTGTTGACTACTTGATTTTTATACATTTATTCTTTACTTTTTTTCTTATTAAACCAACTTTTATTTTCTTGACATTAAATTTGTAGAAGGAAAATTGTTTCTAGTCTACGCAAAAAAACAAAACAAACATTTTAATATTTTTTTAAAAATTAAACACAACAAATTATATTTATCATAACTTACAAGCAAAAATTTAATTTATGCAATAAAAAATTAATTAATCTTCAATTTAAGAAAATAATATATATAAATCAAAAATATTTCAGTGAAATTTATAGTTTCTACGTTAGGCCGGGAGTCAATAAACAACCTTATTAACACAATACATCTTTGTTATTTGCGCGGGCAAGTGTACATGCAAGCAAGAATAATTGAGACTATATTTTTCTTTACACGTTTCTTAGATTTGAGGCAAATTTTATAATACCTTCATAAATGGGATTGTTTTTTACATATTATATTTGGGAAAATCATACAGGTGTATATTCGGAGCATTATCATGTTAAGAATTATAAATGAGTTTTATTTTTGCCTTTTTCAGAACCGTAGGAAAGAGAACAGATCTCCGGAAAGCAGCCCTACGAATAACGCGGGCGGCGTTCGATTTGTGTCGAATCTCCTGGAGCTTCATCAACGAAATTTCGAGTCAAGCGACGAGGGAAACACCGGAGAGTCTTCGGAAGGAATTCGAAATTACGGAACTCAAAGAGGAGAGGACGGGGACAGCCAAGTGCGAATCGCCGTGGGATCGTGAGCTCGCAATAAGATTAGGTTTAACAATTTGCATAATGAACGAAACAGACACAAAAAATGCGTTCTCCTCGGTCTTCGAATTTGACCGAATCTCTCTCTCCTCCTCTCCCCCCACCCCCGTCAGGCTCCAAATTTGAATCTCTATATTCAGTATTTAAAAAAATCAATTCTTTTATGTTTTTGCAATATTTATCAAAATTACCAAACAAAAAAAATATAAATTGAATTTTAAGCAATATTCGAATTCTTTTCAAAATTTTAAGAATTCTTTTTTTTCTATTTTCTCGGAGACAAAGAAAAGTAAACACTATTATCGTCTGTTATAACTCATTCTAATAAAGTGAAATAATAACGTCGATCCCAAAATTTGATTTTTCTTTAAAGTGCCTTTTCATGTAATTTATACATTACTATTCAGTGTTAGCTTTAAAATTATAGACTTCAAATTTATTAGCAGATTTCGTTATAAAGCAACTTGAATATGGCTAACTTACTTATGGTAATTTCTTTGTAAAGTTTATAAGAAAAACAAATTAAAAGTCACAAACATTTTAAGTTTAAAAAATTAGTAACAAAAAGAAAAAAGGTTTTTTCCTAATTGGTAATTTATTTTTTTCACCAAATTTTTAATTTTTCATTCATGTATATTCATTTCATGTGATATTTTTTTTATTTCTTAATTTATAAATATTAGATTCAAAATATTGATGATTTATATATATTAATTTTTCTATATTATTTTTACAAA
>JAOWBB010011777.1:0-67741 GCA_028565995.1 Ricinus marginatus
CCCTCAGCCCCCCCCCCTGCAGAGCTCCCGCGATTTCGGTTCCTGAAGATTGTTTCCCATTATTTGCGGAATATAAATGAATCTGCAAAGGATCGAGTTATGTTAAATAGGATTTGGAAGCAGCGTATCCCGGAAAATTTTTCATCCTGATTTAATTAAAAAATCATAAAAATATTTTCATCCGAAAATCTTTAGTCATGAGGCGCTGTTTCCAGTGCATGCGATATTTTGTGGCATTTTCCTTTTTTCAAGAGACACGCACGAAATAGTTGATTAAAAGCTTGCAATCCATTCATATTTTATATGGAAGAAGAGTATACACGGTTTTACGTATTTCTCAGGACTAAAAATTGATATTTGCGGTATAATTTAATTCAAAAGTAACACAAGTTCGTGTCATAATAAAACGGAACAATATTTATTTAGCATTTAACAATAACGCTGTCGCTTTTTCAGCGCGGAGCTATATTTTTTTTTTTTTTTTTTTTTTTTTTTTTATAACAAATTAGTAGCTGCCACATCGCTTGCGTTAAGCAATGAATTACTTAATTTTGAAGCAAGTCTTAACTAAATTTAAGGACGATCCGAAAAAAATTTTTTGCCATGAAATTCACATAAAAAAGACCAACCCCTTTCTGACGTACGTTCTCTTAAGTGGTCCGGATCGCCCCGACCAACCGAGAAACATCCCTTTGGAGCACGTTCAGTCGCAGCGGCAAGTGATCTGCGATCGCAGTCGAACTTCGAGCACCGAAGCAAGCAGCTCCGATGCGGGGCGACCAGGTTTCGTCGCCTACATCGGGACGACGGGGAAAACCTGTACGCCGGCGAGAGCGGACCTTTCTCGAACGGCAATTGATTATCTTCGCCTCCCGGAGAGGTTATTAATGACGCAGAGCCAGCCGGGTGTAGGAGTACACGGCTTTCGCATTATTTTCGGTCCCTGCTCCATTGTTGTCTTATGAGCCCTCGCGCCCGCGCGAGCAAAAAAAAACGGGACGCTCCGGGAGGGCAAATTTCAGACGGATCTCGCGGGAGCACTTTGATTAATAGGGAAATCGGAGCCGTCGAAGGATGACGGGGAAGCATCAGCAAAATTATTTTATTATTATTATTATTTTTTTTTCTCGCCGCGAGGATATTAAATACCGCGCAATTGTAATTTGTATTCTAAATGAGACCGTTTAAGCAGCTGCGGACGAATTTTTAACAAAAATTCAATCCGAAAGCAGACTCAAAGAGATGGGTTTGAAAATTTTGGGCTGCCTCGTGGAAACAGCTGCAGCTAAGGGGAGAAGAACTTTCGGAGCGAGATCTCGCAACCTTTTTCAAAGCGACGTTAGAATTAAATCAAAATCTTAAACGATGAGAAAAAACCGCGGCGGCATTCAGCGTCCACCGACGGCGCCCCGGCGTTGCTCTCGACCGGGCTCCGCAGAAGAAAAAGTTCGTTTTCCCGCAAATAAAACGAAAATTTTTAGCCGCATCGAACTTAAACAAGGACCATATTTTATCTCTGTTTCAAATGCCATCACTTCCAGAATCTTCACACGAGGATACAAAGAGATTTGCTCGAAATGGTTTGAAAGCGCACTTGAAGCCAAAATATTCAATTCAAATCGTGAAGATGGCTAATGAGTATCTGCATATGGCACATTTTAAGCTCTGGATGAAATCCAAGCCCGTGATTTACTTCCCTTAGCTTCTGATGCTAAGATTATTTTAACTGCATCTCCTTTGGCACGGGTTCCGTATTGAAAATTTTGACGTCCCCCCCGGGGGGGGGGGATCCGAGCCTTTTTTTTTTTTTTTTTAATGGATGCGAAACGGAGAGGACCTCGCCGGCCTCGGATCGCCCGCCCGGACTGCGGAGGCACCGGACCGAAGACCGGTCCCGGTTCAAAACATCCATAGAAATATCCCGAATAATCGAGCGCCTGACTCGGAAGCCAAGCGGTCGGAGCAAGAGGACGCGCGAAAAAACGGCGGAAGAAGAAAATTTCACGTTTTGAAATCCGGCAGAAACGAGCTGGTAAATGAGGCCTCGGCGCCGTGCACGAGGCACGGGGGTGGCACAAAAGGCGGGAGTCGGAGATCGGAGCAGGGGTGCAGAAGAATACGAAACGCAGCCATCTTGATTTTACCCACCGGCGACTTCTTCGCGGAGACCTGCGAGGTAGAAAATCGCTTCATATTTCGGATGTTTCCCTCGGAAAAACCAAAAACATCCCGCAGAGAGAATTTCCGGTCCCCGTATCATGCCTCCGTCAGAGCCGTTTGCGTGATGCCCTTCGAGCAACTGACGGACCCGACGCAACTTCTCCGCCCGCGGCGGAACCCCCGGTGGTTGCGCACTTTTGCGCAAAAACAAAAAAAAAATGGAAAAATAAGCATTTTCAACATTTAAAAACTGCGGCGCAAAGGACCGCTTTCGACCGACATAAACTTGCAGCGTCTGCTCCGCTTTCCACCGCCTCTTCGCGCATTTTTCCACGTTGTTCCTCTCATTTTACCCTTACCACCGGTTCATCTGTCTCGATAAATTTTTAAACTGCTTTTCGAACGTGAACATAACCGTAAAACGACGGTTGAATCAAGCCTGTCCCGCGCGGTTCGAAGCTTAGGGGAGAAGCGTTCGCGTTCGGTCCATCTCCTGAAAGTTGTTCTTCCTTTAACGGGCGAGAATTCGGATAGTTTTCAAGTAAAGCAAACATTTTGATTTTCGGTAAATAAACCGAAGAAAAAAGATTTCATTGATAAAAATATTTCCTCAACAAGCGGTGGCTTGCACATCGGAGTTCAGTCAATATGTTTCAAATAACATGTCGATTAGTATTATTTTTAAAGCAAGTCACATGGATCGCAATACTAACTTTAGCGTAAGATTAAAAATTAAATACTTACTTTAAGCACAATCGTCTTGCATGGGAACCCAGTTTTCAGATTTCAACACCAAAAAACTTTTTCGTCCAGAAATTTAATCTTTATCGACAATATCTTTCTTTTCCGTAAAACTTATACATAATTTTTAATTTATTAATTTAATTAAAACCGTTCTTTTAAATTTAATAACGGAATCAAGCTTACTCGCACTGATAAATGAAAACTTTTAAATGCTAACGAAATATTGCAGTTACTTTTAATAAATGAAAGTTAATTCTAAATTGCAGGCAAATATTTATCGATGTAATTGGTTTATCCTTGACATTTGTCTAAAGATTAGTTTATTACTAAAATACTTGTTATTTTTTATTAACTTTTGGAAGATTAAAATTGAATTGATGAACTTGCCAATTGCAATGCAGTTGCAAGATTGCAAAACCATTTTGCAGATCTTATTTTTAAGGTATAAGGTAAAACTGAATCGAACGTTCTTTTTGTTTCCCCTTCATATATTGGATGGTCAAAATTAAATGTAGGGAAAGTGCAAGAGCATTAATAACTGCTGAATTTATTATTATATTTGCAATAATAATTATACTTTACAAGAGAAAACCTGAATGTGAACAAAATTAAAACATTAACTTAACAATTATTTCGATTCCGGAAAAATGAAAACAAATGTGTTTGCATATTAAAAAAATTTAAACAAATTAGATTGCAGCAAAAAATAAAAATAAATTTAAAAATTTATTATTAATATATAAAATTTGAAATGCAACATATAATTTTATGTCACACTAAAAGAAGACAAAGCAATAGTGAATGGCACCAATCTTATTCAGTAAATATTTACTAAAATAGAGGGCTTCGAAAAAAATTATACAATTTCTCAATGAAAATTTAAGTAAAAATAAAAAAAACCTAGTTAACTTTGAACAAATCCGTCTTAAAATCAAGGCATCTAATTGCCGAAATATCTTTGTCTGTGGCGAAATTTTTGACCAAAGCCATTTTCATGTTAACCTGGTCTTCTAAAATAATAAAACAAATATAAAAGGCGTTCTTATACATTAAAAAAATTTTAGTTCAAATCCAGATCAATATTTAAAGTATCGGAGCTGTTGGATTGAAATTTTACAATTTTAAAAAATAAACTCTCACATTATAAATCATACTAATACGACCTTATATATAAGTGATGTAAGGTAAGACATAAAGATATGGCTTGATAATAAAATAATAAAATTATATAAATAATTATATTAAGATGAAAAAATTAGTCACTGCACTACTTCAATTAATATTTTGTTTTCTGATAATCATTACTAAGTATCTTTTTTAAAAATAAACCTACACTTGGTAAGAATTTCATACCTGTGACAATTAAAGTATACTCATATAATGAGAGCAAATAATTGATGTTTTCTTGAAATTTAATATATTACACTTAAATTCTAATTAATAACTTATTTATTTCATACGCCTTTAATCATATTATTTTCAAGATATTATTTAAAAATCATTTCCAGAATATAATTAAACCACACCTCAATAGAATTCATGACTGGATTGTTTAAAGTGCCAGTACATTGTAAATTAAATATCAAATATTAATAAATCTATTAATGTTAATTTCTTACATTGATTCAAAAAAGTTTTATTCTTTCATATAAAATTAAACTTCGTTTTCCTTCACAATACAGCAACAATGGCAATAAAAGGAAATTCGTAAAAAAGTACTTCTCTTTCAAGCAATTGAAAATTAAGTTATAAAATTTGAAAACAGATTTAAACAATCAATTATTTTATACTTACAGAAATTAGCACATACACATAAAAGGAAAAATGGCACACTACATAAGATTACCATAACTGGTATTAAGTGTAGGATATTTTTCGTCTGATCTATTGAACGTTTAAAAAAATTGAAAAAAACCTTAAAAACTAAAAAATAGATTAATTATTTACATAATTTTACTAGACAATTTTGATATTATTACAAAAATTGTGCAAATCAATATAAGTAATCAAAACAACTGTTACTCTTAATATTTATTATGGATATCTCATAAAATTCATATGCTAACACGTAAAACTTTCAAATTAAAAATTTTCTTTGAAATATTACAAATTTTATAACAAATTCCTCTATTTAAAAATTAAAAATCAAATTTTTAGCGACCATTAAAAAAATGTAAAATTAAATCCATCATCAAGTCACAAGTATATTCAATGGATAATGCAGAATTTTGAATCAAGATCTTACATAATATTTAAATATATAAATATAATTTTATGATTATTAATTTAAAACAAGTTCAGGATTTCTTAAAAAAGAAACCTCTTTTAAATGATTACAAGAGTAGCAATGGCTATTAAATAAAACCATTTATCATCTATTTATGAATATACTAACAAATGAGACTTTATTTTTAATAAATTTCAGTAGAACAATATTTGTTTTAAAATAATTGCCAATAAACAGCTTTATGAAATGCACAACTTGTAATTTTAATACTTCAATACTATAATTTTTTTCAGTGTTTATTGGAAGAGTAAGACACATGATTGCAGACACACTTTTAAGTTGCACTGGAAGGAAATTTTGGCTGTATAATTGAAGTTTTTCTTACAGGAACTGTTTCTGGAGTTGGTATAGTCTCCCCTGTACCATAAACAGGAATAGCTGCTGGGGTATTTCTTGGTGCTGGCTTTTGCCTAGCCATATTGTAATCACCAGAATCAAAAAATTTTTGCTGCAATGTAAAGTTAATGAAATTTTTTAGTTATTTATTTAAAAATGACCATTAATAAAAATATCATAGTGAAAAGCAAAAATTAGTAACACAATTTAAGGAAGACAAAGACCTGCATTTTACTAATATCATATATTATATATATATATATAGATTAAAAGTTATGATATTATTAATATAATAACTTAATATTTAATAGTAAATTAAATATAGCTATTTTTTACTATATAAAAAGTAAAAAATATACTGCACATCAACACAAGCCAAATCAAAATGGAAACCTATACAACTGAATCTATCACATTATAATACTTACACCCTTTGCAAGTCTTTTTTGCAAAAAAACTGAATGACCACTGAGAGGTTTGTTTGCAGCCATTGGGAATTTTGCTTTCAATTTGGCTTCCTCCAATCTTTCAATTTCTTTTGATGACATCTAAATGCAATCAACAATAATTTACAATTTTAATTATGAAAAGCAATACATAAACATTTAATTTGCATATTATACATGTTTTTTGTATATAAATTCTTAATAGTGAAAACTCAAGATTGTATTTATTTACATGACACTTATGCAGGAACTGATCCTTCATGAAAAAAGTGAATGTCAAAAATCAGGTATCTTCATACCAACAAATTATTGCAAATCGAAAATTCTAAGCCGTGTAATATATTTTCATAAAATTATTTCTTTAGAGTGCATTTAAACAAAAACTTTTTACCTCCGTTTTCTTTGTTGAAATTTCTGCTTTATTTGCCCCTTCTGGTTCGGACATGTTCACTATATCAAGGACTAATTAAAATAAATATTAAGTAATTAATCTTTTTAATGTTAATGCTTAACATGTACGTTATGAATAATTCTCAACGGAATTGGTAACATAAGATGCAGCAATAACATAAAGACAAGACTCAATAAGAAGATTCAAACTGATACTCAACAACCGACAAACACAAATGTAATTGAACCGTATAAGGATAGCCAACATTGATTTTGGTAATAGGAGATTAAAACTAAAGTACTGGAAAATATTCTGAATATTAGTGTCGGTATTTTTCAATAATTATTATGGAAAAAAATTTGTAAATAATATTATGATTTAGAGAATCTAAAGCTTCAGCTTTGAAGATTTTAGATTTATTGTTCTTGTTTTTAAAATAATTACAAAATTCTCAAAAAATAAAATTTTCATTTGCTTTCATCGAAATACAGTAATTTGTGATTATTATGCCAAAATTCAATGGAGAGAATACTAAAGCCGTTGCGGCACGCGCGAGGAAAAAAGCAGCTAAAGAAGAAGAAGAAGTTAGGAAACAAAAGGAAAAAGAAGATGAATATTGGAGAGATGATGATAAGTTAATTAACAAGAAACTACAAAGAAAGGTAATCTTATGCAATATAGAGGTGATGCAGTCTTGGTATGTTTTTAATTCTTGAACATCTAAAATATTAATAGTATTAGTTTGACTTAAAATCCAATTAAATTCAGAAATGACTAGATTAAATTTGGAAATGATTTTTATACATGTAAATCTCTAATTAAATAAAAACTCATATTTACTATTATCGTCATAAAATGATATACTAAAAAGAACTTATCATTATAGGAGCAGCAAGAAAAAAAGAAATTAGAGCAAATTCAAAGAAAAGCAGAACTGAAAAATCTGATACAGCAAGAGGAAGTAGCTCTTAAAAGTTCAGCAAAAGTTCAAAAAAATTCCTTAAAAATATCAAGAGCACAAATTCAGGAAGAACGTGAAAAGAAAAATGCTGCAGCATCATCAGCAGTTAAGAAGAAGGAATCCTTAACACATATTGAAAAACCTCTAGAAGAAAACATTAATAGAATAAAAGTTGATGGTTTGGAAGCAAGATCAGTTACAGAAGCCATATCAATATTAAGTGTTAAAGAGCCAGAAGAAGATAAAAATCCACAGAAAAGAATGAAAGCAGCTTATTTAAGTTTTGAAGCTGCCAATTTACCAAGATTGAAGGAGGACAATCCAAATTTAAGACTGTCACAACTGAAACAACTTTTATTCAAGCAATGGTCAAAATCACCTGAAAATCCACTTAACCAACAATTAAAACAGTAAATTTCTTTATTTGTGTAATTTTCCTTTTTTACAATATAAAGTAACAGCTTTAAAAGCTGTTAAGTTTAATGAGCGTAACTATTTTAAACATTAAAATTACTATTGCTAAGAAGGTAAATTAAAAACAAATTTTGGGGAGATACATATAAATAAATTTCCCATTTGTAACAGCTTTGACAATGAGTTACTTTTAAAAAATATATTTAAGGATTAAAAGTAACTTCAAAATTCAAATTCATTTGTATTAATATTATTATTATAACTAAATAATAAATCTTTAAATATTTTTATAATGGCTGCAGTCTTATTAAATCATTTTCATTTATATTATCTTCAAATATTCTTTTACATTCTGTTATGGCCAGTCAACAAACATTTACTAGTAAATTAAAGAATATAAATATTCAAATTTTTAACATTACAAAATTTAAATGAAATTGAGATTTCAAAATGTTATTTAATTTACATATTTGAATATGATTTTAAAATTTTTATATTTTATTGCTTTGCAACCTCTAGAAACATAAGTCAGATATATATTAATTTTACATTTAAATCAACTTGAAATCTAAAGAATATTCTCTTTAACGTAATAATCAGTGCAAAATCGTTTAAAAATTATTTTCCTGTCTTCAGTGTAAAAATCAGAACGTATATTTCTTTATTTTATACTCTTATGATATATTTTATTCTAAGTTTTCTAGTAGTTATCATTTACATGAAATTTCGTTTCAGAATATCATTAAACACAATATCAATTAAAATTAAATATTTTTAAAACAGATCTTTTTAAGAAGTATTAAATATGAAATGAAATTAGACAAAAATTATTTTAAAAGATATAATTATAATAATTCACAGTTTGGTAGATTTTCAGTAGCACCATAACTGTGATGTATTGATTTGTGAATGAGTTCATTCCTTCAATTTAAAATTAATTTTGAAACTGAAAAATTTACCAAAATAGAGCTTGAAATTTTGTTTAGAAATTGTAAAGTTTTGGCATTCATAAGGTTTGCAGCCAATATAAAAGATATTTATAATCAAATACAGAAAATTGTTTTCCCGTTTTAAAAATATTTTTGTTAATCTAATACGTTTCACTTTAATCAATGATCTACTTTTTTCTGGCAAAGCCGAATTCCATGACAGTATAACTTGTGAAATTATTGGAGGAAAAACGGCAATAAGTGATTTTCACAAGCCGTTTTGCATTTAATCCATAATTAAGAACAACAGAAACAGATGCAAATTATAGCCTCGCGATGCGGGCCAGAGTTACACATTATTAGATGCATCAAAACCACCAGAAAAATTTGAAAAATTATGGATCATCAAAGACTATGCATAATTTGTCGTTATAAATATAAGGAGATATCTTTTCTGGTGATCAATTTTGGCCGCTTTTCTTTTACAGATCTTTTGGGTCTCGTGCATTAATGATAGCAAAGTAGAAAACCGTTTGTTTATGTTGCAGCCTTCTCATGACATGTCCTGCATTTCCCATTTAACCAAACAGCATCGCCTCCAATGGCCTTCAAAAGCCAAAAACGAGGTTTTCAACCATTTGCGGGGCTTGTCCTCCGTTCTGTCCGCTACTTTTCCATGCGTCATTGACGAACGTGATCCATTTCTCGCAGCACATTTTGTGATAGTAGCTTGATTTCGTTGTTTTTATGCGATACTCGCAGATTACAATTATTCATTATTAATTCATGTAGTACCCAAAGACGCGACTTTTGCTTGAGCCTTCTTCAATGGCTTAAAACAGTTTTGTAACTAATATAAACTTCTAAAGCGATGTCATTTGTCAATCTAACACAGTTTTTTCGTCATGATTTACGGATTTATTCGGTAATTGGTGACTAAGAGTAAAAGTCTGACATGAAAAATTGTCAGAGCGGAATCGCGCAATTGTACCATCTCTTGGTCGCGTTCTTTTCAATACAATGCCTTCGTTGTAAACAGTAAAAATTATTCACAAGTCTGCGCATTATTTTTGACTTCACTGATGTAAAATTGCAAAATAATTTTGCATTTTTCTTGAGAAATTTCTCTCGTTCCAAGTATCATTCTGACTGAATATGCAAATGTCAATATCGTTTTTAAAATTGATGTTGTTTTTGAAAATAAAATTTTGATCTTAAAAAAGCAGTATTACTGCATAATTTTATTAAATTATTAGACATAAGAGACTACAGCGACTCGTATTTTACATCCGGAATTAAAGCAGCCTGATATTTTTATCATGATCTACATTTTTAATTTGTCTCTGTGGTAAAATTTTCATATTTGCTTTCTTTTAAATTGGCAGCACTGCCACGTGAAAGTCGTGTTATTGTTGTCATTAATGTACAGATAATAAAAAAAAATTTCTTTGCAAAATCATTGTTCATAATTTAAGACAATGGTTGACCGATTAGGTAAGGTATTGAAATTCTTTTAAAATAATTTGTCTATGATATGTACACTTTTAAAATTTACTTTAATTTAGTTAATATCAAGGCTATATGACGTCATTATAAAATTGGAAATTTGTCACTCATCTGAATCGGTCTGATGAATTTACTTACGTTTATTTATATTTCAAAATATTGAAATAGAATTATATGTAATACGTCTTGCACTTCTTAATTTAAGAGACTATTTAAAATTATGCACCATGTAACCAGATTTCAAAAGAATTGGCTAAATACCAATTTAACTTCAATTTATTTTCTCAGAGAAAATTTAAATAAATAATAAGTGCATGAAAAAAATTTAAATATCCATAAATGTTTTTCTCTATGTAATTGATTTCAAAACCACTGGTACAAAATTTGTAATTTTATGTTTTTAAAAACATATTTCATTTTATAAAAGATATTGACTGATTATTTTTGTAAAATTTTGATGATTAAATCATTTCTATCTGAAGATATTTGAGAATTTTAAAGATTTTTTTTGAAGATCTGAAGATGATTTTGCAATTTTAGTTCAGAATTGTTCTGAATCTTGCTTTAATGAAATGTGTAAGGGATGATACAATGAAAATGAATGTCATGATCATTAAAAAACAGCATACAAAATTTAATTGTAGGTGTAGTAAGAGGAAAATTAGTATCTCTAAATAATATGTATTAATAATAAATCTAAAAATCATAAGGATTTTCTTTGCCTGTTTAAGTCAATTTTTATGTGTTGAACATTATTTCTAATTTATTTCATTACTTTAATTTAAAATATTTTATTGCATTGCATTTTATTTCTAAAATAAAGATTCTAGATTCATTTTTTACTTTAAAATTTATCTGGTTCTGCAATTTATGAAACAACAACAAATATTTTATGATTTTTTATATTCAGAAATCATCTCCCTGTATAGAATTTTACTTTTGCAAAAACATTAAAAAAAGCCTCAGATATCATAAAATATTAAAATTTTCATAAATATTTAAAAAAATTCAGAATTTTAATACTTATTAAGAATTGTAATGTATTGCTTTATTTTATGTTCTTCCATGATAATGCCTTTTTGTGTCTTAATTTAATTTTAGTGTTAGCTTGAAAAGGTTAAAAAATATGAAAGAGTAACAAATATTTTTACTTGGTTTCTGATTGATTTAATGTATGCCTAAGTTATATAAATTATGCCATTGATTCAAATTTCTCTTTTGGTTTACTTTTTCATTATTAATTACTAGAAAATATGACAAAAAATTAATTTATATATCATTTGTCTAGGCATGAAAGAGTCTGTTTTAATTGAAACTACATGTAAATAATAATATCGTAAAATACATTTTTGTAGATAATTAAAATTGATTAACGAATAAATTACGTAAAACTAATTCAAATGAAATTGTTGATGTTTAAAATTTATATAATGAATATTTCTTTATGGTTTCTATAATGTTGTAATCTGAAGTCTCATTGTAACAGATTCTGTTGTTATATTATTTTTAGTTAATAGTGAGGCCAATGCTCATCGAATTGCGGTGGTCGAAAATTGTTTCGGCAGTTCAGGGCAGGTAATTTTAAGAATTTTATTGACTGATGAAAACAGTTTAATTTTCAGTCCTGCCCATTATTGCTTTAATACAATTTTATCTTTTGCAATTGTTTCCAGCCCTTGGCCGTACCTGGACGGGTACTTGTTGGGGAAGGAGTACTAACGAAAATGTGCCGCAAAAAGGGGAAACCAAGACAATTTTTTTTGTTTAATGATATTTTAGTGTATGGCAATATAGTTATAAGTAAAAAAAAATATAATAAGCAGCATATTATTCCATTGGAGGAGGTTAAATTAGATTCTCTCGATGATAATGACCGTAAGTATTAGCTGTTGAACCTTCTATACGTCTTAGAACAATTTCTTTTTTCAGAAAATTTGAAGTTTTTTTTCGGAATATTGTGTGAGCTTCAAAACACATTTAATCCTTGAAGTATTGTTCTGCTAACCAGTTAATAGAAGAAATAAGATATAGATATATTAAAGAAAATAATTTTATTCTTTAAGACAATCAGACTGAAATTAAAAATAATGAAAAAGGAAAACTTATAAATAAACCTGATTCTGCTTTTTAGTCTGTTTATCTGAAAAAATTAAACAGGAATAATTCCAACTGTAAAAAAAGGTTTTTTGTGTTGGCCTGAGGCATGAGCACCAAAGAGAACTTGTGTTTATTTTGCTGAAGAAACAGCGGGAAGAATTTAAACAGATATTGAAAAAAGACGATTAAGCTACTTGTAGTGAGAGCTGAGAATGCTGAGAGAATTGGCCCCCAAACAAACAAATTGATACTCAATAAAATTTTATTAGGTATAACTTTTGGTGTATTAATTATTCATGAATTAATAATTTTTTTTAATAACAATTTGTTTTACCACATATTTTTATTACGTACACAATATTTATGAAGTTAAATGTATTATTTGTGAAAATTATAAATTACCAGTACTAATTTTCTTGTTTTACTTCTTATAGATCCTGGTTTTTCTCTTTTTGTTAGACAAAATTAATTTTTTGTATAAATTTTTTTATCCTCCGGGAGCGTGTCTGTCGTGTTGAAACGAATTAAAATAAATTTTTCCCGCAGTGTAATGATTAATTTTAATTGTAAAGAAGAAAAAATTACCACTGAAAAGAGAAATAAAAAGTTCGTTTATTTTTAAGTGCTATTTCTTGAATATTCATGTTAACGAATAATAAGAATTCATTTAAATAATACAGATAGTGGGTTGTATCAGCATTTATCCCTTTTCTCATTTATCAATGTTAAATTTAACCTCGGTTCGATCTTTTAATATGCTCTTAGCAGCAAAGTTTAAAATCTAACTGACTTAAATGTTTACAAGCTTCCATGGCTCTTTCAATTTAACCAAAAATAATGGCTTTTCGACGGTGAAGTAATTAAAGTACCCTTTTTGGGTTTTCAGGCAAAAAGTCCTTCACTTGTCTTGTTAGCATTGGGCCAATACTTTTGTCTTTCTCACGTCTCATTCCCAAATTGATTTAGGCTGCAATGATCTTTCTTAACAGTTATTAAATTGATATTTATAGTTTTTATTGTATTTCTTGATAAAAAAAAAAAAACTTTGGATTTCGTTCTCATCATGGTTGTCATTAAATCGCTTCCAGTAGCACAGTAGGCACATTACATTTTTTTATTTTGTTATGGAATTAAAAATAAGTTTCTGATGAGCTAAGGTGGAAGTTTTTCCATACTTTTTATATAACATATGATTAACGATTACGGGGATTAAGGTAAGATGAATCACTTCATCATTAAATGTATACGCTATTTTATTGAGAGCAATACGTATGTTTCAGAACATCGTAATGGATGGGTCATTCAGACAGCTACAAAATCATTTGCTGTATATGCAGCAACACCCGTAGAAAAAGAGGAATGGGTTGCCCACATAAATAAATGTATAGGAGATTTATTAAGGAAGAGTGGCAAAAAAGCTAGTGAAGTGCACGCTGCAGTATGGATACCTGACACCGAAGCAGATGTTTGCATGCACTGCAAAAAAACCCAATTCACACTTTTAACTAGAAGGGTAGGTGCTGTGTCAGCTTTGGATTTTTTGAAATTAAGAAAAATTATCAAAAATATTATGTTTTTTGTTAATTTTAATTTCAGCATCATTGTAGAAAATGTGGGTCAGTTGTTTGTGGTCCATGCTCAAACAAAAGATTTCTTTTGCCAAATCAGTCTTCTAAACCTTTGCGTGTATGTTTGAACTGTTATGATTCACTTTCCAAGGCTCGTTCAAATCAGAATAACTCTGGAGATAGTCTGATTGCAAAAGGTTAGTTTTATTGGTTTTATAATTTTTTGAATTAGCTGTTAACTATATCGTGTCAATGGAAAAAAAAAAAGATCTACATTTTGATTAAAAAAAAACTTAGAAAATAGCAAACATGTTGACAGCCTTAATGTCAATGATTTTAAAGCGGTTAAACCACATAAAAGATTGACAAGTAATAAAATACTAACTTTGGAAGTTGGATGTCAATTTCAGCATCACTTAACAGAACATTTATTAAGAATAAATTATCCTTTTTTTTTTTAGATGGAAAGGATAGCCGGAATCGACCAAATGATTCTTCCGGTGAAGATGACTCGGATGAGGATGATGAGGGGAATAACAAATCCAGTGATCAGTCTCACGATCAAGTAAGTTTAGAAAGTGCTCGGGTGTATAGGCAGAAATTATCTTTACTTTCCTATTTGTGAACGCATAGATATTATGGTTAAATATTTCATTCTACTGTGATGAAAAAGGCAGTTTTAAAAAAAGTTATGTACAGGATTATAATTTATAAGTTTACCCAACCTTGTGTAAGTGCCTTACATGCTATAAAATGGAGCCTCTTTTGAATCGTTCAGTTTTCTTTTTATATCTAACCGTTTAGTATAACGATTATTGTAATACTATATTTAAGCGTCTGCATTTTTTGTCTCTTAAAATTTTTTTCTAAAATGATAACAAAAGTTATTGGACAAATAATTTTAAAAGACATATAATAAGGGACAAAAATATTAGTTATTAAGGGAAATAAAAATTTTATTAAAAAAATTATTAAGTTGACAAGAAAAATTCCTGGTCTGTTCAGTCATTTTGGCTTCAATCTGACAATTCACATTTGATTTTCTTGGTTGATATTAAATATATCGAACATAATTTAATAAATCTTAATCAGATGATAATTATCATATATATATAATTAAAAATCTAAGATGACAACGTTTCATAAGAAATAATCACAAAAATATCAAAATAAAAAAAAGGTTGTAATAAAAACTTGTATAAAGAGTTGAACTCTTGAGAATGAAATATTAATTTATTATTTAGAGTTTTATTGTCGTTTATTTCTTTAAATATAAACAGATTTGACTATTTTTAGTATTTTAATATCTGTATCTAAAATTTATACAGTTTAATTTGAAATTTATACAATTGTCGAATAAAGGAAGAAAAAAACTACTAAAAATAAGAATTTATTAGTAATAATTTAACACCTAAAAATTGTGGGTTATTTTCCGTTGGAACTTCATATTGTTATCAGAAATGAGAAAAGTAAAATTTTTCAATCAGAATTTTATACAATTATGTTACATATGACAAATGATACTTTAAATATAGGTTTTCAAATTAAATTAATTTTTTAAAGAGAAAAAAATGTTTCATATTCCATCACTTTGTTAGCTAGAAAATGCACTGCTAAAGTATATGTGATTTATTTTATAATATTACCGAAGATTTTTATGTATTATATTCTTGCTATTTACAAAAAAATATCATTAAATAAATTTTAATTAGTCAATTAAAACCAAAGCTCTTAGATTTATTTTTCTATGTTTATATAAAATATCTTAAAAATTTTATAGATTAAACTTATGTATAAAAGAGCATGATTTACAAATAGGTGTTCGATATAAAAAGTTGTCTTTTTGCACAATTCTTATTCTCTTAAAATTTAATTTAACCAGTTATTTTGAAAAAACTGATCTCATATTTGTAATTTTGAAATAAAAATCATGAATTAGGTTACCAGTTTATTTTATGTTGTGCAATAAGATTGCGGCGAATAATTTTACATAAAGTTGTATATTTTTCCAGCCGAAATTTTACGAAGTGGTTCCAGTAAGCCCTGAAGAAAACAAATGTTGACGGTAATTCCAACTTTAATTTACACTGTGATTAATCTATTGCTAAAACCTTTACGAGGATTAAACGGCTAGGAAGTAAAATAAGGCCTATGGATCGTCTTCAATTTAATTTTACAAAACATTAAGGCTTTAATACGTATAATATTACGTTAAATTCACGTTCAATGTAATATCTGCATAAAACTGGTTTATTGCCAATTTTAATAATTATAAAATATATAATTTAATCCATCAAATACGATCTTTTTTAAAATAAAGTTTTTGCTCTTTTAACGAATGTAATAAATTTCGATTATATTTCGGAGCGCAATTATTTTCTTAATACGTATTATGTAAGTATGTGAAGGAAAGATCTGTATAAAGAATTTATTCAATATGAAATAATAAGTTCGTTAATATTTCGCAAGATTTTTTGATTGATTGTTCATTATTAAATGCATCAGATCATAAAAATAATTTTATTTTTAGAATGGATGATAAATATAAAGCCTTATGATGTATTTTTCCATTTTGAAGATATTGGAGAAAATGCATATTCAGTTAAATTATTAACAATGTTTATAATTTATTAAAATTTTTTTGTTAAGTTCACGAATTCAAATTTGCTAGTTCTAAATTTTTAAGTTATAGTGTAATTCTGAAATAGAAATGATTAAGATTACTGCGAATAAATTTTTGCGAGTGTTCCTTAAAATATGTAAATAAAATTTTTTATAATATTCTTGCACTTAGATTTTTATACTAACAAAAAAATAATAATAGTAATATTAAAGGTCAATTGTAATAAAATTACATTATATTATTAAAACATGTCGACATTCATTATTGTCAGTATGAATTTATTTTCGTAGTAAATTTTGAGAGAAGAAATGCATAAAATGAATGCGGTTACAAACATCGTTCAATAGTTACGTATAACAATATAGTTTTAAAGCATTCTCGTATTCTTTTTTTTTTTCATATTTTTAAAAGTTTTAAATAAGGCAATTAAATAAAAAAAATGAATGAAGTAAATAATAAAAATCTTCAAAAATCATTTTTTCCAGTTTACGTTGATCTGAATACGTTATGTCCAAAAGAAATGTTTTGCCTTCATTCAACACGCAAAATGATTGGTTTAAAATAATAAAACATTTCTTTAAAATCATACTTATTATGCAAGTTAAATTATCAACAGAATTTGAAGTGCAAAATTTCATTTTGTGTATGGAGTTTTTTCAGTGAATTGTTTCAATATGTTTTGATCAAAGTTTCTTTTTTATGTATATAAATTTATTTATTATATATATAAAAATTTAATTTTTTTTAATGGTGCACAATACAGTTTTAAAGTGAATAAATTGATGTTTCAAATATATTTAATTTTAAACCAGTGATTTTTTTATTTTTTAAATTGTATTATTATTTATGATAATGCTTCTATCTGGGCATTAATCAAAATTGTATAATTACTTTTTTACAAGTCTTGTGCTGTGCCTTTTCCAACGAAGACGTGTTAAAAACCAAAACAAATTTATGCTTCAAAACAGTTGTGGCTTTGTTTACATTTTCACGCTTCAAAAATTGTTTCTGACGCGACATCTTGTTCCCTTTAAAAATATACTGTTGCATACAGTGGCAGCTTCCAATCTTCGCATGCCATATTCGGTACACGTGATGATGTAGATCCGTTGTTGCCACCTTGCTTTAATGTCTCGGGAAATTTAAAAAAATTTTTCTCTTTTAACTGAAGAATTTATGAACTTGCGAACTCTTTTTATATTCCAAGATGATTTGATTTGCTGCAAAAGAACTTTTTAAGCAAATTTCAAATTTTTAACGGCATAAACGTCTAATAACAAAACACAAATATTGTTTATAACTTTTAAGTGATTTATTTCACTATAATAAATTTGTCGCTATCTTATATGGAAAGAAAATCTTTTGCAACAACTCAATTAAAAAATAGGAAGGAATTCATAAAGTTCAGTGCGGAAAATTATAAATAAAAAAAGAAAAAAATCTTATTAATTAGTTTTAATAATCCTTAAAAGAACAGTCTACACGAATAGCTATTTTAGATTAATGTTAGCAAAGCAAAAGTCTTAAAAAGCAGTCCATTTAGCATTTATTCGTTTGCAAAAAAATTTGAAATTGTTATCGCAAAACAATGTAATTATGCTTCTTGCATGAAAATTAATACGAGTTATTCAGATGCTTAGAATCAGCAAATAAGTTAACAAATTCAGAGTAGCTTCTGTTACATCGGAACCTAAAGCAACCAATTCGATATCTAACTTAAGAGAGACCACAAAAATTTTGCAATCGTTAGTTTTAAATTTGTGGCTTTGGAAACATGAATTATCAATATTTCCAGTTCTTTTAATTGTGATTAAGCGTTCCTGGTGTGTAAACATATTTGCATCGACAACGCCTTCAAGCAGGAGCGGGGCATTCAGTTCTTTGGCGATTTCCTCCAATAAATAGAAACTGGATTCTTTTGTGACTAGACTATTGTCTTTCAGAATCTTTAACAACGTGCGGCTTTTATACTTGACACCAAAAAACGGGTTCGATCTATCTTTTTTCAAATTATTTTCAGACGAGCCAGCCTCGTTGCTTATCAGAGCCTGCCTTAGAATCGACAGAATATCGAGCGAAGCAATTTTTTTCACTCTTGTCCTTTTAAGTTCGGATTCGAGGATTTTATTGTTTTCAGGAGTTTGATCTTCCTTGAGCATCCGCAGAACCATTTTGGCACTTTCTTGCTTTGCAATTTTCTTCGTTTTTCCCTCTCCGATGGCGCTCAGTTGCAAAACGCTGCATTTCAACCTGAAAATTCTGGAATGCGGAGGCCCGGCCTCATCCAGAAGCTCGTACTTTGCTGCTGGATAGCTTTTTGTCGTGCAGTATTCCATCAGTTCCCCCACGGAGTTTGTGAATTTCATCTCCGACTCCTCCGGGGAGGGAGACAAGCTTTTCGTTGGACTCGCGATGCCGAAAAGATCGCTGAAAGCTTCCAAAGCAAATTTTGCCGCTGCCTGCTTTGCTTCCTGTTTGGACCGGCCCTTGCCGGAAACTTTCTGGCCGAGAAACTGAACAATGCATTCGAACGTGGGTAAATGCGTCAGAGCGTCGGATTCTATAAAACTGATATTCAACGCACATCCGTGTTTTGCGGATTCCTCATACAAAAGACTTATCGGATTCTTCTTGAGCGTAAGTGAATCTGCCATTTCTTATTCCGTTGGCGGCAAAACTATTTGCTTTTTAAATTTCAACCACAATAGTGGAAACTCACTTTTAAGAATTTCAAGCGCAATTGTGACTGCGCCGAGCGAAGGAGTATAGAGCACGGCACTCACTTCAGGATGTCGGAAACTGAGCAACTAACGTATTAGTGTGGGACGAAACAAACACATTATAAAAATTACGAATCTCTGTGAACGGCCGCAAAATAGGCAATATGCTTGCAGCAAAAATCTGAGAAGTTGGATCTGCACTTTTTCAGAGACTTCCAGTAAATGCCTCCAACAAGAGACCCCAAGTTTTAATATTACTAATATTATTACTATTATTATTACTATTGTTATAATTATTATTACTACTATTTTTAATATTATTTTTTAATCTGAACTCTCATGGAACTTAGACTTGCGCGTCCCGTTTAATTCAATAAAGCAACCCTTTAATGAAATAATAAATTATTCAAAATATTTATGGCAATATTTGAGTCGATTAGTTCTCGAATTGTTCTCGGTTAAATTGTAGCTCCTGGAAAAGAAAGAAAGAAAAGAAGCTTTAATAAGAAAACGTAACGAAATTATGGAGATGCAGTCAGAAAATAGAAAGAAAAAAAAAATTAACATGCTCCATGCATTTCTTATTTAAACTGCAGCCGCAAGCGCCTACAAAAAGTAAACGTAAGAAAGCCAGACTTACTACAGTCAAAATCACACTCGATGAAGAAAACAGTGCTTTGCCATAGTGCAGGCATCACACAGAATTCCAGAGGCGACAGGAAAGAAAAAAAAAACAAGACAACCATAACCTAAATGCTGATGTGAAATTTTATTTATCAGAATTGTTTCTGAGGCAGTCATTCTATGAATTGCAAAATCAGCACGTGACCGTCAGTTGGGCGTGCGACTCGAATGGTAATGCCTTGCATTTCGGACTTATTGCTTTGCTTCAAAGCTCCAACTCGCAACTGCTGAGCTTTCATTTTGTGTCGGGTGCGTTATTTTGTAAAGGCATGAACTTTATTTTTTAAATGCAATGCTACTCTGTGTAGAACCTAATCCGTAATCGCCCATTTAAATATGTATTGTGTAACTAAAAAAGAAAAAAAAAATGCCGTTTCTAAGCCTAAACGCATTAGTACTTGCCAAGCGTTTACATATATGCTTGCGATTTTCCGTCTAACGGATAGAGGAGTGTTGTGTAAGCTGTGGGGAAACTTTGAAAATGAAAAGTAAAAGTCGGATACTCTAATGCGTATCATTATCCAGCAACTTACGTAAATTCGCCTTTAAAAGATAAATCTGCAAAACTGTACATGTGAAAGCTCCGGACAAAATTTGTTGTCAATTTTCAAATTTGAGGAAGTAAACGGTTTACTTAGTCTTTTCGACACCGTCCATCCAAGTAAATTTGGACTGTTACTTGATTGTTTACTTACAAGATAAACTTTCTAAATAAATACTTATAAGTGATTAATTACTTATATTATCACTTGAGAAAAAGAGTTCTGTGCTGTATTCTGGAATCATATAGTTCTTGAATATTCTAAAATGTATGTAAAAATTATTTTTCATAAAACCATTTAAAACTCGCATCTGAGGTATATGTATATATATATATATAAATATATTTATTATAATAAAAATGAATACAACAAACTCCCATGTAATTGCAATACGCAAATATTACAAATTCTACTTACAAAAAAATCAAGTTGCATAGCTTTTCGAAACTCATTACTTACGTAATCCGGGATGATACATTCTTCTCGAAAACAGACGCCAAGCCATTTGTCCAAAGACCACCGCCCTCCCAATGCGCAAGATCAGCAGTGTTGCCAGATTTAACCGTATTCATCCAGAAAAGTTTCAGAAAAAAAAAAAACTTTGTTTTTCTGTAAAACGGAATCAGTTTTGAAACACGCCCTAATCATGTATCCAACATCGATCACAGTGCATGAGAAGTAATTATAATGAAAAGGCCCGTATAACAAGCTGATCCAAAAGAAATATAAAATTATGTTCGAGGGCGCTCTATGAAATGCACTGGATGTAACAAGAGATAATTTCGACTGAGTTGAGAGAAAAATTTTTAGAAATTATGGAACATCCTTTCGGAAGTCGGAGCATTGAAAAATTTAATTCGAATAAAACGATTTGTGACGTTCAGGACAGTGATTGCGGTCGCATCTGAAGACCGCAAATCTAAAGATTAAGTCAAGAAGTTAAATCAATTGCCCACTTGCAGCAAAATTTGTGATGCAAGTGCTGCAGGCCTCTCAATCGCGGCTCGCATCGAATCTAACCCCTACATTCGAACTTTTTCCTTTTTCCCTGTGTACCACTCGCACGGCACCAAAGATTAGTGATTTTACTTCTTCACTTCTTGCTGTTTGCTGCAGAGCTAGATTTCGTGCGGCTTCGCACTGCACACCCTCGAGTGCAGCCCAGAACGGCGATTCGCATGTTCTATTAAAATACTTTTGTGGTTTTTCAACGCGTTAGCTCGCACGAGCCTTGCACAACTTTATCTGGGAAAGCAAAAATTCCAGGTTCCCTGCGTTTGGGCGGCACGAGGCGAACATGTTGCCCGGTTCGCATATTCTGATTTTGCTTAGGAGACAAATATGACCCGCAGTTAACAGCTCTTTTGCTGCTTGATGCTTTGATAGCTTTTGTTTTCCATCATGTTCTCTTGCATAAATTTCCGAATTTTGCATAAGCAAGGATAATTCAAATTGTTTTACTGACTAAAAATAATTCTTTATCTGTGTTTTTTATTTATACCTGTTTACGACAAATATTATATGAAGATACACACTGAATTATCAATATAGATTTTTAAAACCGTCCATTAAACATCGAACTAGAAAAGTTAGAATTCAATCGAATGGGATTTTGAAAAATTTTTTCGGGAGCGTGGAAATAGCAGCGTTCACGTCTTCCTTTTTTATGATATAAATAAATTTTCACATGACTTTGATTTTCGCTTGATCCTCGGTAAGTGTTTAAGGAGCCTTCTCCTGCTTTTCAAGGCAACCTTTTTCTTCATGAGCTGATTCCTTCTTCTGGGATGCGGATGAATCTCAGCAAGGATGCCAACAAGAAGTTCATCTAAGCTGTTGTCCAGTCCACTTGATATTTCGATAAATTTACAGCCACACCTGTATGCCAGTTGCCTGCCAGCTGAATTGAGAATAAGTGTTGGATATATCAAAGATTTTGCTTATTCTTTCTTACTAATGAATAGATAACCTTAGAAGAGAATTGAAAGGACCCGAATATTAGGATACCGTCGGCTCTTTTATTTACCTTAGTGCATTAGCATATAAATAAAAATAATTTGCGCTCCTCTGCAAGAAAATTTCTGATTCTCGTCATGTAAAGTAGAAGGTAACAAATCCTTTTTCAGACCTTTTCTTAGTGGAAGAATTTGCTTGGGTACGGATTTTCGAACAAAAAGTGTCTTAAAGCGACATTTAAAATATTGTATTGTAATAGTTAAAGTTTTTAAAATGTTCCCTTTTCCTTATTGTTAGCGAGATATTCTTTTTAATTTTTACCTGAACGTTTGTTCAAGATTTGTCATTTCTTTTGATGCGAAAAATGTCAGATGAGATCAATATATTTTTGCCGGCCTATTGTTAAATAAAACTTATTTTTATTGCCTGATCCCAAGATACTTTTCATTCATTTTCTCATGTTCTGCTTTCCTTTATAGTCTTTTACTCAAAATTACCTGACAGTTTCTTACTATTTCTGACAATCTCTTTAACGCTGCTTCAAATTTTCATCACATTTAAAAAAATTTATTTCATTTTGAGGAAAAATTTAAATGAAGCAGAAAATTTCTTTCGAGATCCATCATCAAATATTTTTATGGTGGAATATTTGATATGTTATCAAGTTAATCAATAATTTTTCTACTAATGGTTGAGCCTGAGGAAAAACTTTTTTTCTTCTTAAGCTTTAGTTTCTAAGTCATGTTAATTATATTCCCGTGGCAAACCAAGATTCACTGAAAATTGAACTTTGATTCTCAAATTCTAACTATAGAGGCAAACTTTACTATGCAGAATGTCAAATTTCGATTAAAAAAAAAAAGAAAAAACTCAATGTGGATGACACATTTTTAAAACAAATATTAATCATCTAATCGATTAAAAAACTCTTCAAGAAATCATATGTTGACAATTATTGAAGCATCTTAATGAGTTGCTTGTAAGTAGATCTTTACATTTAAAAAAAGGAAAATCACTCTTTTATATAACCTTAAATTTGCCAATACAGGAAATATCACTTTGCTTCTTGCGGCTTAATTTTCCTATGCATTATCCAGTTTTTTACCTAAACTTTATCTCCAAAAAGCAATTCGTAAAAATGTATATTATTTATAAGCTCTGAGAATGCATTACCAATATGGTTTACAAAATCATCGGGATTCGCCATTCTTTATTAAAGAATAATTTGGGCCTATTAGTTAAAGAGTACTGGGAAATTACGTATACATCATTTAATAGTGGCAAACTGTTGTTATGGAATATTTAGTACGAAAATAAATTTTTATCAGACTAGCACTAATTTCTGCGAAATTATAAACTGAGAAGCAAATGATATCTGTTAAGTAAAATTTCATAAAAGCCATTATTACGTTCGCAATACTCTTTCTTAGATATTATTCATTCGGTATAATAAAATCGACGCAAACAGAAATTAAAGAACTCAATATACTTAATAAGATACTTCTCACAAACCACAGGGTTCGATATTCCCAACACATACATCGAAGGAACCGCATTATGCTAAAAGGCTAGGGAAACGAGGTCTGATAGACGTGACGCAAAGCATAGAAAATAAATACACAAATTAAGGCATTACTTTCACAATAAAGGAGACGGCAAATTACATAAAGCAGTCATAGCAGCTAATACACTCCTCAGCTTGACTCTCACAAACGAAATAGAAAATCACCCCGATCTATATACAACCGAAAATAAATCCGCCTGGTCTGGAAAAGCGTTACAAATAAAACAATATCATGTTGTACATCATAGCACAGAAAAACAAGATTCATATGCTTAGCTGATAAGAAGAGAAAAACCAACCCAAAACAGAAGTTTCACGATAGCCATTCAAAATAATCATTCGCGTTCTTAATCAAATAAAGAAACCAGAAGTGTCATGGCATATGATGACAAATGTCGAAAATACAAACAAAATGTCCGAAAAAATAGAATACAAAATCCGCAGATGCAGATTCATGGCATCTACTACATGGACCGACACTATGTAGTTGTCACGATAATACATCAAGAAATCTTTCTCAAAACACAATCTTTTAACAGAACAACTCCCAAGTTACAAGTATCACCCCCAAACCGTCCCCAAAGCATTGGTACCAAAGCTATATTATGACTTAATCCTTCACACAGACGTTCACAAAAAACGGAAAACCACTTTCTTGTATGATACATACGCCCAACGGCAAATGCATACAAATATACATCTTAAAATACTAAAATCCCCCATGTATGTATATGGGCTCGAGTGCAACGATCATTTTTAAGACCTATCACATGCTTAAAAAATTCATCAGGCACAACAACATTTGACAGGCAGGTTATTGATGATTACTCATGATTTTTGACTCTGTTATTATTTTACTTTTTTACTAATATTTCATAATTTGTTTCTAGCATCTAAATCTAGTTTCCTTTAATTTTTAGACTCAAAAATATAGGTTAAGCGATTATGTGAAATTTAAAAAGTAATAAATTTTTTGAGAGGCTTTTCCGGTTAATATAAGATTGATTAATTTATTCAAGGCAAGAGTAAATTTATTTGACCATTAATTTATCTTATTAATCATCCTTTAGTCTCTTTTGACTTAAGAGCACGGTCTTCGTTTTATTTGTGTAAAGTTTAATGCCTTTAATGCCATGTTTTCCTCATTGCAGTCCTAATCATTTAACTGAAACGTTGAATGAGAATTCGGGAAAAATGATTTGTTTCTAGCCTGGATGAAATTAATGAATGGGTAATAAACATTATTATTAATATTAACAAATTTACTTTGGAATAACTACTTTATAAATTCTGAATAGATCTACGCTAAGTACTGAAGCAAATTCAACTTTCTTCTTGTAATTTCTAAATGATTCTAGATAGAATGGTGAAGATAAGAAAAATTGAGCCGTAAATAAAATTTTTCATTAATTTAAATTAAATTTGAAGTTCATCGTTCTATAATCATTTATGAATATAGGAAGCTGAATTTAGCATTAAGAAACTTTCTTTTTAAAATTCTACTAGAATTTCAAAAAATAATACATTGGATTAAGATCGTTTTTTGAAAAATAAGATATTTTAAAAAAGTTAGTCTGAGATTTAAATTATGCTGAAATACGTTAAGAGCAGAATTATTTTGTTATTTTCTCATAGAATCTAAATTAAATAGTTATTATAGAAGTATAATTACTCACAAAAGCAAAAATTTGGTAATTTATACAGAAGTGATACTGTCGGGCAGAATAAGGGAAAACAATTAGTAAATTAATGTACATGAATAATATGATTTGAGAAGAGTTATATTGGATTTCATGGATCTCAGAAAGAGTAAGTGAAAGGGTTTGATGGAAGAAATTGTCATTTACAGTGTTTACAGTACAGTCATTTACATTTACAGAAATCATCTCCGAAAACAGATTTCTTTATTACATTCCAAAGTGTAATACGTTATACCATTTCATGCCTTCAAACTCAATATCTGAGCAAATGTTAATTTAAACACTACAATTTCGATGGACTCAGAATGGCTTCATAAACAAGATTCAGAATTTTAAATGGAAAATATTAATGATAATAAATAAAATATATTCAATAAATGAATTTCATCTCGATTTTAGTCGATATCAGAATTTCCATTCAAAATCATTATGACTGTGTTGTTTTTCCCCAAATATAATTATGAATAATTAAAATAATAATTTATGAAAATCAAAAGTTGATTCTATAATCATTCCTTTATAAATGATAAATCAGAAAAGAAGCTTCACGTGTGTTAACTACAGATATATTGACAATTAGAGTAAGAAAGTGATAAAAATTATAACTCTATTTACAAATATAAAACCTAAATAATGTAATGGCTTTGATAAGTCTTCATTTCGTTTTTGAGTAAAATTATTATTCTGTTTAATTGAAACATATTGATATGTACTAAATCTGAAAATATTTTATATTTTATTGCTTTTATCTAAAAATTCTTTGTTTAAAGTCTCCGTGAATTTTTGATTTGTGTGATTTTCTTTCTTAATGAGCAACTTTCATATTTAACAAATTTTAAGGGTTACAGGCTAAACAAAGGTTTGATGCTTGTAATTTTATTGCTCTATTGTCCGAGAATGTGAACGTGAGGCCCAATTTAGAAAGAGATATGGACGGGACTATATGATATGGAGAGAATCCATATCGCACCTATAAATCGGTATTTACGGAGAATGATGCGATCCAACTCACTTCGAGCAGCCGTTTTCTGGTTATGAACTTCGTCGTGCAGATGTAGAAGGAAAATGTCTTCATGATGTAAGATATTAGTTCATATTCTCGGACAAAGATGCTTTAGGCTGAAGGCAGACTGAATACTTTGAGGACAGGTTTTTTGGTTTGCTTACTTGACGAAAGTTGACAATGAGACTGGTTCCATATATAATTCGATAGCAGATAAATTTAAAAGATAGAATCCCAGTTCATTGGCTCAAGTACGATTGGGAAGGTTAAAAAAGGAAACGTTGAACATGTTAACAAGAAGTAAATTCTTGAAAACAGAGAAAAAGATTTGGAATTTTTTTTATATGCATTTTGCATTTCAATGCATTTTTCCAGTTATTAAAAATATTTTAACAGACGTTGAGGCACAAAGTTAAGAAAACCGATAATTTAGAGTTAATCTAATATGAATTTTCATTTACAATCAAGTAGCAACATTACAAAAATATTTTAGGAGTATTTAGTACATTTACTAAATACTCAAAATTCCTAAATAAATGACTTTTCTTAATTCACGCCCATGCAATTAAACTTAATTGCAATAAAAATTTTCTTGTTTGCTAAAACTTAGGTCACATAAATAGAAGCATAAATATAAAAAATGGAAGTAGTTCGATTACTCACAGATATTTCCGAAGTGGGATGATCAATAATTTCCAGGTCCGTTTCTTTACCATCAATCATCATTGAAACTGTTTTTTTGGCGAATTCATCGATTATGAATTGACAATTCATGTGTCAAAAAGAAATATGAAATATGTAGAGAAAAATCTTAGAGTTTCTTGGCTTCCATTAAGAGGCAACGGAGTTTTTAATGTCAGAATACGAAAATTATTCGTATAATTTAAATTCGTTAAAATGTACATGAAGAGTACATTTCCTCTTTGCGAACTTGACTTAATTAGCTTTCAGATCACATGCAAAGCAGCATCTTTATTTTTAATTCATCTTCGATGCATTTTTAAAATCGCTGTCAAACGTTTCATGCAAGGAGTAGAAGACTCGATTTCGACTTTGAAATCTTTATAACTGAATATCATCTGGAATACTGAAATTAAATTTTTTCACATTAAATGTAAATTTAAACTTTTAGTTTATGTAACCTTTTACATTAGATGACTAATATTTCATTATCCTTTAATCCTCCACATTTTCTGATCTATCGGAAAATGTGAAACGTAAAAAAAATATAAATGAATGTTTACTTATTCAAACTGTGTTCATTTTCATCACTTGCTTTTTTTGCACTCATGAAAATTAATTTTGTTTTCCGTAATGAAATTTTAAATGATATATTTAATACCAAACACATATGTTCGGTATTAACAATCGTATTGGAAACACAATCTTCAATTGCTATTTTCCGCAATTAATTATGTAGTTTAAATTGTAAGGCTGAATCAGATAAAAGAAGACTGAAAAAAAGTTACTTTATCCGAAGTCTTAAGCAAAACTGAAAAATATTTGCTGATTTCTATGACGACTAACAAAATTAGAAAAAAAAAAGTATTGTATTTTATAAATCTTTTAAATCACTCAAATAATTATTTATAAGAGGACAAAAAATTTTTTAAATTATCTGATATTTATTTTCCCACTCGTAAAAATATTTCACTTATATGGTACTTAAATTTTTGTGTGTCGATTATATCTATGTAAATCGTAAGGCATTACAAATGCCATTACACAATAAAAATTATTTCTGCTGGAAAAAGAGCAATGTTTCGCAAAAGTGATCAATGGCTGTTAAAGACTTAATTGACGCCTTCCACCGATCTGGCTGAATTTTAACTTTCTTGTTACCAAAAACTATGTAAAAATTTGTCGACATAGTTTTCTATTTCATAGTACAAATTTCCTTTCCATAAATCGTAATTCCAATAGGTTTTTGAGATCCCAAAGCTTATGGCGTTCAGATAAAAGAAAATATGTTCTCGAATAGCTTCATCCACAACATTTATGTCGTGTACAATCCCCAATAATTCGACCACCTTTTTCCTTATAAAATCCTTTATATCAAAACCAGGAAGAAAAAGAAGTAATCAATTTACATCATAGACATTTTCTTATAAGATCCTTTTAAAAAGGAAACGTATTTTGAATATGTTCACTATCAGAATCAGAATTTCCTTCACATTCAGTCTCTCTGAAAACCTAATGCATTAATTCAGACTTTTCCACAGCGGTCAATTAATCTCTGTGACCGATTTGATAACGACTGGAAAATCTGCACAACAAATAAACTAAAATTTCATCAGGCATTATACCCAGTGATTTAATTTATATTAAATATTTTCAATACTTTAATTTTAACAGAATGAACTAGAATTAGAGAACTTTAAAAGCAAAATTTAATATCAATATCGGCAATTTGACAATTACTCTTCCTTGTCGATTCGTTTTTTAAAAAGGATCATCGCATTAAATATGAGAAAGAATTAAGATGGATTTATTCTAATAATAATTTTAAATAATCAAGTCCATACTCATTTTATCCATATTCGGTATTTATGTCAATTAAAAATTATACTTTTTGTTTACTTTTGCTTTAATAAATAAATTCAAGCATTAATATTCTTTTTTTCATCCAAGAATACATTATTTAGCTTAACAGAAATAACTGGCAAAAAAAAAATGTGTTCGTTTAAATCAAAATCTCTGCTACAAAGTTAAAAATACATTTATTAAGTTTAATTCTTCAATTATTACGGTTTTGTTCAAATTTAAATAATTCCATAATTCAATTTTAATAATTGAATAGAATTTTTTCTACCGCTTAGGCACAAATTAGATTTAGGGAAATCCATAAAAAAGCTAAATGCATTCGGGAAGATATTTAAATTTTCCGAAAGGATATGACTATGGTAGTTTTCTCCAAAACACTTTGACGTTTTCGGTGAGAAAAAATTTTCTTGAATAGAACGCAAATTAATTAATTAAAATGGTAGATGAAAAGAAAGGCTACGTTGTATAAAAAAATTATAAAATAGTTTCTCATAAAAAAAGATGATTATGTTCTTGAAAAGAACATCTAGCTATACTCCTGTTGGAGAGGCAGTGGTCTTTCCTTGACTTATTTGAATTCCTTTATCAGTCCTTGTTTTTCATGATGTATATCAATCATGCTTTTGTTTTAATTTTTAGAGATACTTACATTCCCTTATGTGCAGCTTACTATTAAATTAAACCCTTAAATACAAATATTATATTGTATTTAACTTTACTATTTCCTTTATTTTATTGCCAACGCGATAAATGTAATTGAACAATCAAATTTAAAACATTTACAATTTTCGAAATATTAATTTTAAAGTCATACATTCGAAAACGAATAAAATTTAATAACGAAATTGTAAATGTAAACTCAATAGAGTTAGGATAAGAAAAAATATAAAATCGAACCGGGAAGAATTAATTAATTTTCGCATATCATTTTAGTAAGCTTATTGTGAACTGAAAATATGTTAATTCCACAAAAAAATCTCTTTTAATAAAATTTTGTAGAAAATTTTTACCATTAAGAGAAACTGTGGGTATATATACATATACATATATATATACATATATGTATATATATATATACATTACCAGTAATTTTAATTTTGAGATTCGCTTCGAAAAAAAAAAATTAGAACAATTTGCCGGTGACAAGAAAAAGTATCGAAGATTTCAGATAACGAAAATAGTTTTAGATGTATATCACGACGATTTCTTTCCCATTTTCATTCGCGAACATCTCTTGATTCATTCATTTCTTCGGATGTCAGTCGAAAAAGTCAGCCGAATGCTCGCACGAAAGCCTTTCATTCAGTGGGATTTATGTAAAGAATGATAAAATTTCAATAGTGCGACATTTTAAAACTTTTTCAAATATTTGCGAAAAACTGGTCTGTTCAAAGGCGCGATTGTCCTGTGGTGGACAGCAAGTGCCATGTGATATGAAATTTTTTCCGGCATTGCGGCGAATCAAAGACACATAAACTTGTTAAGGCGTCGGTATCTTTCCTTAAAACGGGTACTATTGATAAAGATTTAATTCAGAGTGATGTGTTAGCATTCTTTTTCTTTGAACAGCGAATAAAAACCTTTTAGTGTATTCCAACAATCATAATTAAAATTGACGCTTCTGCAACCGATCTCCATCACTTCGCATAGTGCTTGTCGACTTTTCGTATTAAAATTGATTTTCAAGCATTGACAGTTCGAACTCTGAATTAAAACAAAATCTGATGACTCGCTTTGACGTAGAGGCAATGATTCAGTTTTTACTTATTTCGTGACTATCTCACTTTTAGATTTGACCCACCTTCGAAGTGGGCGTCTTAACAGCCCTAATAAAACGTACATTGCCCTGAAAATCAGATCGAGGCAAAAATCGATTAATTTTCACTGATTTTCTGGAAACATGTATTGCAGCCTCGATTTATACCCATAAAGAACACCTTATACCTGATTGGCAATACTGAATATTCTCAATTAGGAATGATTTTTACTATCACTGGCTTCTGCTAACTTTCTCACTTGTCAAAATAAATCACTTCTGTTAATAATATGAACTATATACTATATTAAATATTTCAAATTTCATTGTATTTTGCAGTGTATTTATATGTTGTTGCCGCCTTTAAAAGCTTATACACAACATAGTGCGCGAGAAATTAAAATAAGAACTGAGGACATTCAAAAAATAGAGACCAACCACTCTGTCAGAAAAGTAAACGTCTCTAGAGCCAGTCATTCTAGATACGAAGCACTTACAACAGATTTAATGTGAAATTATTAGACTTCCACGTTTCCAGTATAAATAATGCAGCATCCGAATTCTGACGCGTATGGGTGAACAATAATAGGTCCATCCAGATACGAAAATTGAAAGTCGATTTAGGGTAAATAATAAGCGATATTCTTACTTCAGATACAATTTGCCATTATCCAAGCATTAAATCATCCTATGCCGTTTAAGAATAATTCATCAGTCAAGAATCAAATTCGCTTTAAAATTACAGGTCAGTCAGTGGACGATATGTGATAATTAAAGATAGAGAGAATACCTTGACTATTCAATATTCTTGTAAAAACAATCGGTTGTACAAGTTAGAATTATGAAACATGTAAGTTCACAATGCCATTTCGAAATAGCTGACTCTTATGACATATTTAGGATTGTTTTATATTTAAAAGGTGCACCATCCGCGAAAATAGTAAACTTACATAAAATCTCCAACGGACTGTTTTAGATATTAAGTCTTCCAGCAGCAATTACAGTAATCTTATTAGATCATTATTAGAATCACGATGGAAAGGCTATCGTAATTAAAATCACCAGCGATGTATGAAGTTCATTATAAACTATTATCAGTTCTTAACTGGATAAGATTTAATACGAAAATTTGCCGAAATATGTTTTAGCTATTGATATGATATGATATGTTTTAGCTATTATTCTAGCTTGATTTGTTTTTAGTTATTTATTGTAAAAGCTTAAAAATCACACTCACACAGTCACATATATATATGACTGAAAACGCATCGAATTACAGTAACACTTTTCGGTCAGAAATTACTTTAATATTATAATCAAATATCCAATGTTAAGTGACAAAATGAATTCGTTTCTGCTTTATCATTAAAGAATCTTCAAACAAGCGAGATCCGAATCGATCACCCAAAATATGTATTCTACTTTAATAAAAGTAATATGAAATACAATATTTTGAGCTTTTTGTGACTTCAGGGAATTTTTAAATCAATGATATTTTTTTCTGTAAATTATTTTATTTATAAATTATTCATTTAACCCATTCACCTGCAAATCAGTGAGAATTAATATCATCTTATAATTCGCTCATATGTGTCTAACTGGATCGTATACCAATTTTCATGTAGAAAGATTTTCGGTTTCACTCTATGTAAGAAATTATATATGACATGATTAAATTTTTTCAACGGAAACTTTCATGGTCGATATATTTTTATCTGCTGTTTATGTAACTTTCCAATTTTAAACAACGGGCGAATGGAGATGGAGACCGGTGCACGCTACACGAAGCTGTTGCGATTCCAAAATCTGGAAAGACATGACAAGACCTACCCAATGAGGTGTCATAAAGGGATGTGTATTTCGAAGTTAGGTATAAGTCAGCGTAGTTTTACTCACTCCGGATGCTTCCAAGACGGAACTCTGTTCGTGGACCATCCAGTTAGACATTCTCGAGCCTGTATTCCTGTAGCTTAAAAATTATGCAAAGACGGATATGTCTTGCGATAGACTCTCCAAGTGTGCCCCGTGCGCCCACTGGTGCCCCTTGCGCCTGCCTGTCCTTAAGATCCACCGAGGGAAGGGTCGTCGGTGGCGGTGCCGGTGCTGTTGGGACGATCATTTCCATCTACGACTGATGGACCCGAGGTTATTATGTCGACCTCGTTGCATCGGCGCGGCAGCCGGTCCGTGCTGTTCGCTTCCTGCATGCGCTCTGAAGTCGAGGGCTTCGGGATGGGTCTGTCTTTCGGGTGGTCGAATTTACTGTTGTGGGACTTGTGGCGCGTGAACCCGTCGCTTTTCTTTAGTGCAAAGCTGCACCTTTGGCAAATTCGCGCATTAATTTCCGAAGAAAGCTAATTAAGGCCATGTATTTGCGGATTTCCCGGATACCTTCGTTTCCTTCAGTTTTCTTCGTTTTTTGCTTCATTTTTCCCTGGGGTGAACATCCAAATTCTTCGGTCCATCTTTCGTGAACTAAAGTTTTCTGTGGGGCGAGTCGAATTCGCTTTCCTTGGCCTAACCAAAACTTCTCGGGTCTTGTCGTAATGACTTTCCACCTAACCGCGGCCGTCTGAGGCCATCCCCATAACGCAACTCTGTTCTGTGGTTTTAGTATCTTATTGACAAGATGATGGAAAATAACGAGTATTCGTCCAGATGCGTGATTCGATGACTGTGGACGTTCCAAGTTCGAGTAAATTCATAATTTTGATTATTGTGATTTCAATAATTTCGTCCTAGCTAACCACTAACATGTGATTCTTGTTTTTCTTTACGATTTCGTTGTAGATGCTGCACCAGCAACAATGTCGTTCTTTTCGCTCATTGACGAATTTGGTTTTCTTGTGTACTCGAATCAGTTTTGTCTTGTACGTGGTTCCACTCTCTTTTAGCTTTGATTTAATCAGATTTTAAAATCTGCTTTTGCGCTCAGTGTTATGCAAGAGGAATCGCTTTAAATGATATTTATTCGTAACGCAAAGTTTCATTACCGTTTAAAATTTGTTTTTTTTACCTCAATAATTATGAAAATGTTGCCTATTTAAAATAATCGATAAAGATTCATTGTAATTTCGATAGTTTTAAAAGAAAATACAAAAATAATGTATCGCTTCCTAAGTTCAATCTTTTTTATTTGTAAAACTTGTGATAAAAGTAGAAAATATCTTCATCATACCTTTCATCGCTGTTATATTTGCTGGCATCAGTCTGTCTCGATTCGCTACAATTTACGGAGCTGATCGATCGAGATTTCGATTTAAAGGAGTCCCCAAATTTGAAAACGCCGTTTGCAAATGTTAATGTTAATAGTGAAAGGAGAAACTTCGCAGACGATAGTATTATACTCCAGGATCATTTTTCCTAATATGGGCCAGCATTGACTGTAAAGCAATCAAGAAATATGTGAAAACCATGAATTCAAAATTTACTAGTATATTTATAAGGGGTGCAATAATCTCCTCACTAATTAAGTATAATATTCAGAGTTGCAGGATAGAAAG
Organism: Ricinus marginatus; assembly: GCA_028565995.1. NCBI lineage: Eukaryota > Metazoa > Arthropoda > Insecta > Psocodea > Ricinidae > Ricinus > Ricinus marginatus. The sequence continues at coordinate 34,435 of JAOWBB010011777.1, forward strand.
TCAATGGATCCAGAAGGCAGATATGTTGGAAGAAGAACAGAGAAAAATGTCAGAAACAAATAATGGAAGTTATAGTGCGCCACTGAGAATCTTTTTTAACAAACTTATTGCAATAAATATACATATTTTTGGTTTAAAATTTTTCATATTGTTAAAGGTTCAAATTTCGGCGGTCACTTAATTAACTTCCGGAGTCTAGGATTAATTTCATTCAAAACAAGATTAATTTATAACTAAATACTTATTTAATAGGATCCTAAGAATAACAACGGAATTTATTTCTTGACATCAATAACAGTTTTGCGTCGCTCATTTCTCATTTATCTGGCTTTATTTTACGTCGTTGTACTATAAAGCGTGAGAGTATTCATTTCATATATGATTATCTATTTTTCAAACGGGGAAATAAAATGTTTTTTCCGACATATTTGTTCAGGAAATTGAAAATATAAAAGGAGTTTAAAAATTGACTGGAAATTCTAAAATTTAAAGTGAGTGGCTTTTTATATGAAATTCGGGTAAATGCCCTTTTTTTAAAACGGATTTCCAAAGAAGTTGGAACTTTAATATTTCATCCAAAAAATAATAAATTAATTAATTATGAAATAAACCTGAGATAAACTCGATTTATGCACATTTTATTTTCCTGCCAAAACCTGTTCAATGACTATACGTCTACAATTTTTCTTTCCTAAAATAATTGTTTATACCTTGAAAACTGAATCCAATCCGAGAAAATGTTGAGGCAAAAACGTTAAGCTTACGCCAATAAAGGAAACGAAAAATTGAATCTTCAATCTAAGATTATTTATTATTAAACCAGTAAACAAAGGAAATCAATGAATAATGAGAAAAAACCTGATTATCCAGAAGAGATGCTCGTACATTCGTTGATTTAAATTTTACATTAACTTTCTGAATAATTTAAAAATTAATGAGGAAAGCAAAAGACTACAGATGGAAAAAAACTCACGACTAAAAAATGCTTGGCTTGTCAAAATCTCTGTACTTGTTCCGCAAGGATTCTTTTTCCATAACTCAGCTCGGAGGAAAGGTTGATTTTCATTTTTCCCCGATAAATTAAAGAGTGAGAGGTCCGCATAAAGTGATCCACTTACATTTGGCTGAAATTGAATGCACATTCAAGAAAATGTAAGAAACCGAAGGATAGTGACCCGATGTGATGATAAATATTTGAAAGTGGTTAAAAATTCAAAAAACAAAAATTGTTCGATAGCTTGTTTTTAGCTATTTTTGAACCCTTGGATCTATAAGAAAACATTATGTTGCATCATTAAACGTTAATATTTAGAGTTTTAGTAACATTAACGTGTTAATATTTAGAGTTTTGCGGCTTCGGTGTTTTCCAGCAAAAATATAACTCAGAAGACAATTTTCAAGTACCTCGAGATAAACAATCTTATTCCACAGGCCGTCAATATCAGATCATAATAATCGTTTAAATTCATGCCCGCCTCACGTCTAATAAAAGACGTGAAATTAAAGTTCTTCTGTAACCCCAAATATCCTTTCTAATTGTGTAAATCTTGATTTACTGATAAAAGTTTTTTTCTTCAAATTTCCCTTCAATAAAAATTTTTCAGATTCATATCTATCATCATTTTTGAAAGAACAAACAATTCGAATTCTCTTCATTTCAAATGCAAAGCGAATAACAGATCTATTTCTTCTGGCAGAGGTTAATGCTAAGATTATCGAAGTCTCCGAATATGTTCAATTTTGCCGAATGCTATACAACGTTCAGTTAAAAAGATGCTGTGATTCGGCAGCTAAAGAAAAATTGATTTTTCAGTTTTCAAGTGCTTTGCACAAACTTTCGCATTCAAGTTATTTATTAGAACTTTACACAAATCTTCAAACATTATCGATTTTTAATGGGAGGGAATATGTTAGCATCACAAGTGAAATAGCAAAATTTTTCACTCAAATTTTTGAGTTTTCTCTCCCGCTTGCACTGCATAAGATTTTTGTATTTGAATTTTAGATTGAAGAACAAACTAGGTCGTTTATTCTTGTATATCTTCCTCATTTTCTTAGTTTGTTATACTGATAAAGACGCAAATTGATTGCCTTCGGTTTAATGGATGTAATTTCGTATTTTCTGCTACGAAAATTGTTCAGGAAAATCTCTTATTGTTTACATATTACACATTTTTCAAAATCTGAAAAGTATTTAATCGTCAACATTTGCTCTTTCAAACCAATGCAGTATTAGTAATTTTCATTAAAAAAAATGATATAGAAAGGGAATGAAAGTGACGGAGTAAAGGCCCAAATTTCAAATTTTCCCAATTTCTTCCAAAATCAGAAATATGGAAAATTCGATTTATTGTCGAGCTTTAAACATTTGGAATATAGAAACTGATCTGCAAGTACATAAAATTTTAAGTTCTTAGTTTTTTCTATTGTTGGTCCAGTCTCTTTCAAGAGTGCTACTCACTCAGTTTGTTTAATCCTTCTTAATCCAATTAACGTGAAATGCAAAGCAGATATCCAGTTGTACATCAAAATGTAAAAAAGCATAATTGTTATTTCATAAGCTACGGACTACAATCTAAGTCTCTTGAAAATATTAAGTCGTCATTATATAAAAAAAATCCTCAATTTTAATGTTTGCTTTTCCAGTTCATGGTAAAATTATCGTCAAAAATGTTGGTCGAAATGTCGCCTCTCAGCTTCCAATGGACACCGATTATTTGATTAACGATTTCGGAAATACAGACGAATATAACGATATTTTTAAAACCATACATGAAGCTCTTTTTACCTTGCGTCTAGAAGGAGCAGCAGAGACTGAAGGCCGTTTCTGTTTCTGCTGCATGATGGATTTCTCCATTCCAGAGGAATCTCCTTGGACTTGGTAAAAGAAGTTTCATCGACGTAGTACACCGTGCGTGTGTGTGTGCACACTTTCAGCAGATGAGGAACTTTGGGATACAACCCTACAATACAAACATGCAAACAAACATACAATATTGGAATACAACTTTGTTTGCTCCAGTTAGATAAATCTGAAAAAATAAGTTCGGATTCATTGAGTCAAAATTCTCTTCATTTATGCAATTAAAGGGAAATGCAAATTTACAAAAATTTCTGTTTAAGATTTGAATCGTAAATCAAAGAAAAATTTTCGTTGTTGTAAGTAACTTTATGCGTATATAAGTTTTTTTTTTATACATCCGAATCCAGGCAGTTACCGAGGTACGCTTTGCCAGTGATTTTTATGAACGATTTTTTCAAATCTCAACATTTTATGGGGAGGCGGCAGGTTAGGTCGTTGCATCAGAAGCATATAGATGTCCAACGCTGGTTTATGACATATCATCAGATTAAAAAAGGATCGTTTAAATAAACTTCTTGCATCATTTTAAAACTCATTCCTTAAAAAAATATCTTAATGCTATCAACAAAATTCTTTTCCATTACGGAATATAAAAGGAAATTTTCTTCAATAACTAGCCAATAATGCATGATATTGTAAAATAATACATTATTGTATAACAATATTTTCCACATTTACATACTGTAATTACGTAAAATAATATATTACAGTATAAAAAATAAAGGTAGAGCAATCAATATATTTGAAAATTAAAATTTTCCTTATAATAAAACCATTGACCTTCTATAATTTCAGTGCTTTATGCAAGTTCCTATATTATGAATCGTCAATGTTTTGACAAAACAGTACATCATATGATTATATTAAATAAATTTATTTTTTCCGTGATGTAATTCTTATAATGTTCATATAGTGCATTAATAACTATATTGAAAATTGCATTGGAATTTTTACCTGTAGAAATTGTTTCTGATAATTTCCTTTTTCAGCTTATTTTTCAACATTATATGTCTAAAAACTGAGAAAATTCTTCACAAATGACAGATATTTTTTATATTGATTTTCAAAATTGATTGAAAATGCAAAAATTTGTTACTTTAATTTTTTTACTTAATTGTACAGGAAAAGATAAAACTGTAATATAAAGTTATAAAAAAAATTTACTGGTCTTTTTTTTTTTATTGAATTATTAAGAACTGTTCAGAATTTAGCAAAATGAAAAACAAAACCACTTAAATTTTGTTGCATATGAGAAGACATAAAAGAACCATCATAAACTATCAATGAAGAGGAAACTGACGGAAAACGAAAAAAGTAAATTGAAATCCCTGTAGATGAGCTAAAATCATAGGACAACATTGTAAGAATCCTTTATCAAAAACTTTACCTTTTCTAAAGTATTTGATCTTCAATGACGGAAAGGCTTGATTTATTTTTATCAATAAAAATATAACAAGCTGCTGCAAAAACGGGAGAAATGGGTAACACAAAGATGGAAATATTTAAAATTATGAAAACTATCTTGGCAACATATTTGTAAATTTAAAATGTTCGCGTTTTGTAATTCGCTAATTTTCCCAATAGAAACAGAAATTCAACTTTAGTATGCTGATATGCCCGAAAACAGAAAGATTCCAAAGATTAAGATAATCAAAGATAAAAAATCAGTTGTCTATCATGAGCGATCGCGGGATATAAGTATCACCCAATATAAGATTGGTTTTGTTTCCTTTTCGAGATGATTCTATAAAAATATTTTGGGTGTAGTTTGGAACCCGGGAATTGGCAGATCATTTCACTCTTTCAGTGAATGCTCTGAACAGTTTATTAGAATTAAGCAGAAACTAACTGAATACTGTTATAGTAATTACTAATTAATTTACACAATAGTTCATTCTTTCTAAATTCTCATGTCAAAATATTAATAAACAATAAATTATATGAACTTTTGATATACATTCCTCGCGTCTCATGAACAAATGTTCCAATTCGCATAAAAGAATGTTAAATTAAATTCCGATTGATTACGATATCAAACTCAGTGCAGAAATAAATAATGCTGGAAATAAAAAATAATTCCTATTGAATAAATTTACTAAAGGAATTAAATTTTAGTTACTTATTATCATACAAATCTGACGGCAAAAATCAAAATAAAAGAAAACCGTAGGTAGTGCCGCGTTTTTGAATTAAAGATGCATAAAACAACATGCAAAACCTTACCAAGCTTCAGCAATTACACTGAAAAAAATAATTTGTGTGATCTTCTAAACAAAATGTTTTGTTTATTATTAAACAGAACTGCTCAAACGTTAAAATCCTCTTAAGTAACATGTAGTTGAAAGTTGCTAATGTTTGACGAAATGAAAATATCTTTATATATTTAAGTATTATGTTAAATTCTCAATGTTTAATAAACTTCTATTCCAAAAATTATAACTTAATACAAAAAAAATTTTTTTTATCTATTATATTAATATAATATATAAATATATGATAATATATTATTTATATTTAATATAAAATATATATTATATATTTTTTTTATGTATTTATCATTAGATTTAACTTTTGTATTTTCCAGTGTAACGAAGTTATTTCTGGGGATTTTTCGTCAATTTCTACATTAGATTGTGAGACCTTTTAAAAAATTAAATATTTTCATTCGGTTAATTGTCAATTGTCCTCGTTTTAGTCTAAAATTGCTGATACATTTACGATGGACCACACCGTATTCAGCCACACGATTGCAACTACGAACTTCATCCGCAGGATTCGGTATTCGCTGGAGAAATATTTGGGCCTGCACTTTCTCAGTCGGCAGGGATGCCAAAAGTAAGTTTTTCCAGAAAAAAACTGTTTTTCTGTTGGTGCCGTTATCGTTCTCACAATATTTAAGTTGCGCCATTCAATCATTATTGAGTTGTCACATGTTTTTAAAACGTTTTAAAGATAATTTTTTTTTTTTTATTGTTTTATCGGTATCATTAACTCCAATCTTAGTCGAGATGCATACCCCAGTTTTCGTATGAAAAAATTTCAGCTAAATAAATAAGATTTTCACTGAAATCTAGCCGCGTACTTTTTCGTTTGACTTTGCTTTCGCGAATTATTTTGGTTCCTCATTTATTCTACAATTCTCTGTTAACGTGCAATCTCTCCTCATTCAAAACACCTAGTGCGTTAATGAATACGTACGGAATCAATTTCACCATTCCGAAAGTCATTCTCGGCATTATTCCCGTGGCTGCAGAAGCTGCATGTGATTGTAAGCTTCAGTGATTGCCCCAAAATCCTTTTGGGATTTTTCGTCCTAGCCTTTCGATGGCCTCTTTCCCATTCGCAGCTCTTCTCCAGAGAGCTCTCTCACTGGCATGCTTTGAATCGCTTTTCATGCGATAATCTTAGGTTTTCTTCGCGTTCAGTTACGGAGCCTCGGTAGCAAATGCTTTTTCTGCTCCGTTTGATGCCAGTATGGATTTCTTTTTCCACCACAAGGTTCACTCCGGATTTTCCATCACGAGAAAACATTGCGTTGATTATTGAATCATAGTACGAATGTTTAATTTGATATTTTATGGATAAGGTAATTTAGGAAACCAGAACTTGTTTATAAAAATAAAATTAAATAAATGTAGAAAAAATTTTCGCAAAACTCAGGGATCTGATATTCTTTTAAATTAAAATAAATTATTATTTTTTTCTACTTTATCTTAAATGTTGATTTTTAGTTACAACGTTCGAAAAAACTTTTATATTTCATAAAACTTTTATTTTACATATTCGCAAAAACAATTAGCGTGCATACTTTGTATGAATAGATTTACTATTGGTTATTATTTAAACAATAGCTAGAATAAATCAATGGTTATTGTCAATAACTTTTAATGCATAGTGGAAAATTTTCATCATTTTATTGTTAACCACTAAAAAATTGAAGAAAATATATTCATTATCTCTAAATTTAGAAAAATAATAATTTCGTTTGCTGCAATTTCGTGTTGTTTCTAAATGAAGATATGCTTTTAGCAACCTATTAAATTCTATTGCCTTTCATGTGAAATCATTATTTCGCTGACTAATTTATACTTTTAATAAACCTTCTCAGTTCATATATAATAAATGAATATTACTTCATATGATAAATGAAATATTATCGTTTAAAATAAAGTGAATCATAAAAATGTTGTACTTCATTTGTTTGCATTAGAGAATTAGTAGATATTTACGGCGCTTTTTATCTGTTACATAATAAACTAATATTCTTATTATCTGTTTATAAAAAACGTTTCTTTTAATTAATCTTAAAGTTAAAATGCATTTAAATATTTGAGCATATACATTGTAAATATGTAAAAAAAAAATTAATGTAGATAAAAATATTGGAAAGAAATTATGTTTAAGTAAAGACATTGGTTTCTCTCGGGCAAAATATAATTTATCTTTTAACATGTTAGAAAATATGTTTTCAATTTGTCTAAAGATCAAAGTATCTCTTAAATTTTATATTACATCATCTATTGTACGATGTTTAAAAAATATTGTACAATCCATATCTCAATCTGGTATTTATATTATTTATGACAACGGATTTAATAACATAGCTAATTTTGGATCGATGTTTTCGACGATACATTTTCAATATTTATTGAAATACGAAATACTTTTAGTTGAAAGCTAAATTATAATTGTATAAGTTCAGTTGAAAAACGAAAAACTAAACATTTTCTTGACAGTTATCCTTCACATAAAGTTACGAAAGGAATTTTTCGTGACAATGGAAATGGTTTTTTAATTCCAGACCAGACTTGTCGAAGGCAAAGGTTAACCCAAGTAATGCTGCCTTGGGGAGGCTGGCCACTTGTGCCGGACTTGCAACCGGGAACGAGCGTGCGCGCTGTGCCCCAAGCGGGGATGGGAGGACAAACATTCCATCGGGTCGAGCCAATGCAAAGCGAGTACTACCCGTGTGCAGAGTAAAAGCAATCCGTAATGGCGCGCATCATGCAGATTAATCTGAACAACTCACCGGCGGCCAGGGACTTAATGTGCGCCTATATGAAATCGTGGCCCGCGGACTGCGCAGTGGTGGCAGAACCCGGGCAGCTGCCATCCACTGGTCGGAAGTACTGGCTGAGTGACAACACAGGGAAGGCAGTCTTATACTTGAGACCGAGACCAGAGGGCCCAAGGATGCGCACAGCACGCGCAGGAAAAGATTGGGTGTCAGCAATGATAGCAGATATCCTGGTCTGCTCTGTGTATATCTCCCCGAATTGCAGACTAACAGAGCTAGAGGAAACCCTTCGTGAACTGGGGACCGAAATCAGAGCATCCGGACACACAGAGCGCTGCTTGGTGGCCGGGGACTTTAACGCAAAAGTGAAGGCATGGGGAACAGGAAGGATACAACTCGTGGCATCGTTTTGAGGGATTGGGCAGCCTCACCGGATCTTCATGTGATTAACAAGAGCTGGGAGCAGACGTGCAGAAGGCCTACGGGGCAATCTGTGATCGACTTGGCTTTTGCCTCGCCGTCGGTTACCGGAAGATTACATAGCTGGGAGGCAGGAATATGGAAATCCTTATCAAATCATGAATATGCGCGATACCAAACAGGAGGCCCAAGGGACCATAGACAAAACGGAGAAGCAGTGCGGGAACACCGGCATTGCCTAAGAAAGTTGGATATAGGCATGCTCGCAATTTCAGTAGAATTGCTGGAATGGATACGGAGACCGCGCACAACAGCAGACGCAGACGAGGAAGAACGATATCTAACCGCGACACTCCGGCAAGCACTGCGTGTTGCCGCACCGCGGAACATGGGAAACAGGACATGCAACAGGGACAACCACCGTGTCTATTGGTGGACGGAGGAGGTGGCGGAGGAGCACAAGCGCTGCAGTTCGGCCCGCAGAATACACCTCAGATCAACCAGGAGGATACAACAAGGGATCATCCATCGAGTGCCGTTTGCGAGAGAACTACACAGCAGCCAGAGCGGAATTAAGGAAAACGATACATCGGGCTAAGGAGGCTGCTTGGGAGAGTTCGTTATCAGAACTCAACGGGAAGCCGTGGGGACGAGCACTACAGATCGTCAGAGGAACGGCGAAAAAATACCAGTCCCCTCCAATGCAGCCGATGAGCATGAAAGATACCACCGAAATTCTTAATGAGTTGCTTCCCACGAGATCCTGGGATCATGGCTCGGATCAGTCGGAGGCCCTTATAATGAGTGAACACCTCTTTGAGCCAATATCCGATGCCGAGGTGACTAGCGCTGCGGGAAGATCGAAGAACATGAAGACAGCTCCAGGACTCGATTCTGTTCCAAAGAGAGTTGCAGCAGAGGCCGCGAGGAGAACGCCGGCGGCAATCCAGCGGGTATTAAACGCAAGTCTGAGAGCCGGAAGAATTCCAGAGGCGTGGAAAAGATCGCGGCTAGTTCTGATACCAAAATCCAGTAGACCAGGAAAATATAGGCCAATCTGCGTTATGAGTGACGCGGCAAAACTTGCAGAAAGAGTTATCCTCGAGGGACTAAGGCCACATATAGAAGACCACTCGAGGGGAGCGGGGCTGCAGGAGGCCCAATTCGGCTTCAGACAGGGAAGATCTGCAACAGACGCGATCCTCAGAGTCAAAGAGAGGATACAGAGATGCACGAAAGAGAAGCGAACAGTAGTAGTGGCTAGCATTGATATAAGGAACGCATTTAATAGCCTACCTATTAGATCGATACACAGAGGCTTAGAGAAGTTCAGAGTACCGGATTACCTCGATGGATCATGGATTACCTGCGAGGGCGGACCGTGTGTTTTGAAACGGAGGAGAGAAAGCAGGAAAACTGGGCGGTCGAACGTGGAGTTCCGCAGGGCCCTGTCCTTGGCCCCACTTTATGGAACATTGCATACGATGAAATTTTGGGCGCAGATCTGCCTACGGGAGCTGAGGTGATCAGCTATGCGGATGATACTCTGGTAATAACATCCGGATGCCAGACGCGACTCACGCAAGAGAGGGCGGAGACAGCCATTTCCGCCACGATTTCAGCCATCGCAGACCTGGGGTTGACAGTAGCGACAGAGAAAACGGAAGCCACGTGCTTCGGCCCCGGCCGGAAAGAGATAGATCACCTAACACTAGATACAGGCGTTGAGATTGAGTGCCGGGAAGAACTACGATACCTGGGCTTCACCCTGGACCCCACATGGTCCTTCCGGGCCCGTGTGGAAAAAACCTTAGGAAAGGTAGACACTGCGACGAGTGCCTTAGCGAGGATACCTGCCCGTACTGCGATGCGCCGAGGGATACGGCCAGGCACACGCTCCTGGAGTGGCCACGATGGGAGTCGAACGGGGAAGCGGCCGGCATTCGGCAGATAATTGGAGAAGGCGAAGGGCGGGAAGATCCGCTGAGAGAGAGTTTTAAAAGCGTTTTGGTGGCCATGGTGGAGTTCGCCTTTCGTGTTATGCGAGTGAAGGAGAGAGAAGAAAGAAGCGTCATGAGAACATAACCTAACAACCGCACGCGAGTAGGGAACTTCCGACGCCTGCCTGAGACAGACGATATACCGGCAACGGGTTTCCTGTTTCAGGTACAAGGCGCATTCGAGGAAATCAGGAGGGTTTTTAGTGGGTGGACCTCGGAGAAGAGGAGAGTCCCACACTCCCCGCCGGCACGGGTCCTTAACGGATTTCCTCTCCTGACGCAAAAAAAAAAAAAGTAATGCTGCCTTGAGGATTACCTATTCAGATCAGGAGGGGCCCTTTCATCCGCAATGGATGATCTCCATCGGGAAATACCTGTCGACACGGAAGTGCTGGATAAGACGGAACCGGAAACGCAGTCCCACTGCGTTTCGTTTCTTCCGTTTAGGCGTGTGCCTCGATATGAGGCTCGCGCCCTCTCCGAAGTGATCTCCTGTTCGTACTCCAGTGTCCTTTCGGGTAGTCCTACGCCTGCAACTGGTCGATTCTCGTTACCCTTGACTTTGACCGGAGCGACTGCTTATTTTCAAGCAAGACGACCGAGTTATCGTCATTTTCACAGTCTGTTTCGTACGATTTCGCGCAAAAGCTTTCGGAAAAGCACCGAGGAAAATTAATGCCAGATGCGAATTCCTTTTCCAAGAGCATTTTCCTCGACAAACGCTTCTGAGACTGCGAGAGCGGTATCTTCCCCGTTCCCATGCGATTGATACCTGCCTTCGCGCGAGACGTGGAAGGCGTCGAACTTTCTCGAAAGCAAATTATTTTCCTGCCCTTTCTTCTGGAAGCGAAAAGCACGAAGCGCTTAAGCGCTTCGCAGCAGGCGGAAAACCGAGCACGGAAGCGGGAAAGCCGTGGAAAGCCGTTGTCACCGTGGCTACTTCCCTCACCCACCTCTCTTCCGCTTTCGACAACTGAAACACTGCACTTAGCACTGATTGTTCGACGCTCTTATGAAAACCACTGACGGCTTTTGAGAAGCGAGAGAAAAGAATTTAAAAAGGATATTATTTACATTCAAATTAAGAAGTAGGGAAATCAATGAGGTAAACAGGATTTTCCGCAGGTTTCTAACCGATAAAATTCATTCATCAGTAAAATACAGAATCCATGTGATGCCATTCTTCAGGAAGTGCTAGAAAGTTAGTATATACTTTAACAAACGTTACTCGTACGTTTTCATTTTAAGTTTCAAATATAAATAAATGATGATGTACAATTTTACGGACAAACAATGATGATGCGACATTTTAATAAGAATCGATACATAAATGCATCCTAAATCAGATATAAGTTAAGGATCCGTCGTACAAAGCGTCAGTGCATCAGGTATTCTCTCTCTCATTATATAAACCATATAGTTAATTAAACGGTCTACTATTCACTACGATATTTATATCCAACGGTTTCACATTTTTATTCGAAACTAGTCCAAAACGAAATAAAACATACATTTCAAGGATTCTAGTTAATAAATTCTTTCTTAGTTTAAACATTGGAAGAAAATTAAGGATTTCAAGATGTTATTCCCGATACGATCAATTCCATCTTTTAAATTTTCTGTACCCTTTTTGTAAAGATAATTTTTTTTCTTTTTAAATGCTCAACGGTAAGTTTTTTCATAACACTGAAATAATAACAGTTAGTTAATGTAATTAGAAACTTATTCAAATTTTCCCGAATATTTAAGCTAAATTTATTTTTATTCGTGAAATCATTTAATCAAAGTTTACTTTGCAAATTTTATTCTGAAATAAGCCGAGAGCATAAAGTAACCTGATTCAAATCGGTCTAAGTTAAAATCATGTAAGATTTCAATTCTTCGTCAATCTAGTAAAATAGACTTTTGCTCCGTATCTTAATTCAACATCAGGCCCGTCAACTCAAATTCAAATAAGAACTTCAAATTTCAATTGCTCCATGTTATTAAGGTAAATTTTTTCCAGTCGTTTTTCATTTCTCATAATTTATTATTCAATTTTATTTACGTAACTATTTTTATGTAAATTACTGTTTTCCCAAATCAAAAAACGGCGTATCTAAATTTTTTTAGTGCCATTTACAATACCTGTAAGATGCTGTACTCGTACAAACTAAAAATTTTAAAAAAAGCATTGGTTCTCCTTTATTTAATGGAAAAGTCAAAGCATACAGTCAGGTTCCGATTGTATTATCTAATACTCCATAATAATGTAAAAAATCCGATTGTATTATTTAAATATTATTTACCGTGCGACGTTTGCAGTGTAAAAGTTTTGCGGTATCTTTATATTCTCGGAGCAAAGTAAATTTCACATTTTATCCAGGAATAAACCTTCTCGTTCATAAAAGGTGAACTTTTTTATTTTTTATTGCTAACTTCCTTTAAAATATTTTTAATATATTGATTCTATAATTGCCGAAAACAGATAAAGTTCTCTCTTTTTCTTTTGTAAAAGCAAAAGCAAAATTTTTCATTTTTGATAATGACAAAGCTCTCTCGGACTACTTCACTTATAAAGTTCACTTAACAAAAAAACTGAAAGAAAAATTTTTTTCAGTTGTTTTCCCAAAGAAATTAAAGTTCTTTACCGTTTTCCCCCATAAACTTAATTTTCTAATAAACAGGTTGCCTTACGGAAGCTAATATTCAGGGAGCTTTATATTTTCGGTTTAAAAAAATGTTTCTAAAACAGTTTCCGGAAAAAAAAGCAAAGCTTCTGAATAAGAGAAATAATAATAAATTCTTCATTACGCAAACCGTGGTTCCAGAAGTACCTTTTATCATTTTTTTTCCAAAGTTTCATGAACTTTGATAGAAAAGCAAAACTAATTTTTTTCCTAAAATATTATTTTAAAAAAAAACTTCCTTTTTTTTATCTTTAATAAATTATGATTTTCTTTTACTTTCAGAATCTTAAAAGCTTTTTAAGAATCTTCCTTTTTTTTCTCTCGGATGCATTGGCAAAAAAAACCAAAAGAACGCTACTTTCTGCATAAGTATAAAATCAGTCATTTAAAAAAGATGAGAAAAAGCTTTTTTTCAGCGAATATTAACAGACGAATTGTCTTCTAAATAGGAAGGGAAATCTAATTGTAGACGACTACACCACAAAGATTTTCTTAAAGGAAATTAGTATAAAATTGAGTTTTTTAGAAATCACTCTGAGATGTTGGCAAAAATTACAATTAGTGCAGTTAACATTCGAAATTTCGAAAAGTTGAAGTCAATAAATTATTCTTCAGGGGATGCATTCCGGAAACCAGGCTTTAACTAATTTACGAAAAAGAAAATTTTGTAAATCTAAAATATCTAGTAAAAAATACTAATTTAAGAAGAAGTCTAAAAAACCCGCCTCACTTTCCGGAACGGAACGGTAAAGTTTCTTTTAAATACTCGTGAAGGAGAAGAAAAGATTGTCGGGCGAAAAAATCCGGCCATGGATGGATTATAACATTATGTGAGATATGTTATATGAGATATGGAATATATCATTATATTAGAAAGTTAATCGACAAGTCACTAAATTGATGAAAATTGGGTAAAAATAAATTTTTCATTTCATCATCTGTGGTAAAAAATTTTTTTCAAAATTTTTATACTTCATTTTAAATTAGAAATAAATTTATATAAATTATTTTGCCAATTAGTGATATACACTTCTACTATTTGAACGTTGTCCTATAAAAAATATAAATTGAGACAATTTCAGCTCCATTTTCAAAAGTCATTTAACACATTTTGAGGTCCAGATGATTGCAGAAAAAAATAATTTTACAGAAGGAGACGGAAATAAAACATTTCTCCCAATAACTGATAAAATGTTATTTTTGCACTCTTATATATGTTGAAATGTTAATTTCAACGATCCCTAACTGAACAAGTTATTTTTTATACTACACCGCCATAAAAGTTTAAAGTTAAAGATTGTTATGTATTTGGATCTTTTATAAAGCATAATCACATTAAAATGTTTAATTTCAGCCAGATCTTTAATGAACACTAGAGGCATTGTTTAGTATGCCTCAAACAGGCTCGTGTGCAGAATTGTAACAAAAATGCAAAATACAAAATATTAATATATAAATATTTTTTTTATATATGGAAATAAGCAACAGTAATTCACAGCCCTGTTTTTTTTATTGTTCATAGTCTTTTTCCATCTTATGAATCAGTTGTTAATATAATAGCAAAGAGAAAATATTGTATTCGAAAAAGACTTAAACGTGGGCCTCAGTTTCAGTTTATTAATTAAGCTTTTTATTTTTAGCAAAAAGATATTTATTTATTACAATCGATAGATTCGTTTTGATGATTAGAGAATTTGATTTCATTCACACCAGTTCTAAAATTGATTTACTTTGCAGCTTTGTTCCTCTTAGGATCATCGATTCTCATAGGCTGGATATTTAATCGTTTCGCTAGATCAATCTGAAAAAATGTTAAATATAAACCTAACCTTTTAACGGTCCCTGCAACGTAGCTTAAAAGAAGGCAAAATAAAGAGACTTACAGAAGCATTTATTTGATTTTCGTGGTATCTGATTCCACCTTCTTCATCAACCTTCGCCATGTGCAGTTTTTCTGGGTCACCGGGTACGAGTACAGGTTTTACTGGGTCAATCGGCTCCATGTTTCTAAGGTGGGTCATCAAATCATTCATCCGATCTTCAAATCCTGGAGCAAAATTTTCAGGATTTATGACGATGAAGCACTGACCTAGGTTGGCTTCTCGTTCGGTGCTCATCCAATTTCGCACTCCGGGTCCGAAAGCAGAGCCAGACAAAATTCCGCAGAAAACCTCAACCAGCAATGCTAGGCCGTAGCCTTTATATCCCGAAGTCAATTCGGATCCTCCCAAAGGCATTAGTCTTTTTGATTCAAATCCTACTTCAGCATCCGTCGTCATATTTCCGTCTTTATCTTGAGCCCAGCCTTTCGGAATAGGTTCCTTCTTTCTTCTTTGAACTTCTATCTAAAATTATTTCTTTATTAATAAAGAAAAAACATAAATAAATTAATAATAAATAATAATTAATAATATAAATGCAGTTATAACTTTCGCAAGGAAATTAAATCGTTATAAACTATGTATTCGCTGTAACTTAAATACCTTTCCAACTGCCACTGCCGTAGTTGCCATGTCCAAGACCATACTGTCCCCATTTTTCCCTGGCGCAGCTAAGGAAATTGGATTCGTCCCCAGAGACGCCTGAACAAAAAAAAATTAGCGACATTTCTGAAATGTCTTAAATGTCTAAATCTATTAATACATGTAGATTTCAGACAAATACATCCAAAATAAACCATAATCCAAACTGGTAAAAAGTTAAATTTTCTATGAATATTCTGTAATTACAGAAGTTTCAGTTAAAAATTTTTTTCTCCTACTTGAAATTCAAATTTATAGTTCATTTGGCAAGAGAGACAGTACATAACTATATCTTCAGAATTCTTTCAATGACAATCCAAATACTTTACATTAAAGAATATACTAAAAAATATCATTTTATTGCATTAATGAGGAACTGAATAAATTTACCTCCTTACTCCGTGTAGGACATAAGAAAGGTGAAGTGTTTGTGAAGCTCATTCCCTGAAAATATAAAATACGTTTTGAAAAATTCAAACATATCATATTATTAGCATAAAATATTAAATTATATCACATAAACGCCGTGAATTGTCTGACACGTATTAAACATAAAAGTTTTAAATGCTATAAATTTAACGTTCTTTGAAGAATAAATCTACACTAGAGATCAACAGTAATAGAATAATAATGTCAATATTAGAGAACAATTAGCTTTTTTGGGAGTGTCATCTCAGTTTAGTGAAAAATGAAAAATGTTTAAAAAAAATTTCCACTCGATTCGTAACTGTGTAGAGAAATTAATTTTTCAAGATTCTCGGTAGGTGTTTCATTAATCTATACTTAAAAGTTAGAAATCGGTGCTTTACCAAAAAATTATGCTTGAGAGCCCTCATGGCATACCATCCGGCGATTCCATAATGATTCGATCCTAAAACGAATATTAAAATTAGCTTAAAAAAATGATGTTATCAATTTCAAAATGAACAGATTTACCTTTGGCGACAACCCAGCCAACGCCGGATTTCTTTGCTTTTTTTATTGCTAAATCCATACAAAAATTTCCAACTACAGGCCCCAGACCGTTCATGCCGTTTACCCACGCGGTGGCTGCGCTTTCCTTTAAAATTTTTGGCAAAGCTTCGGGTTGACAGATTTTAGCCATTACATCTTTCACATATATATCTAAAATGAATAATAGATTCCTTAATAAAGCTTTAATTAGCAGCACGCTAGGAGGCACATCAAAAGCTCAGGAAAAAGACACTTTTGTACATATTGATTTCAAGCCGATGATAAGAGAAGTATTGATCTGTCATAACTGTGTCGAGGTGGCATCGAGTGATTTATTGCAATATTTTAATTTAACATGTATTTTGAGATACCTATTCTATTGAGACCATGACTATAATGACCCCTGTAGTCAGCTTCCACCAAAACATCTGCAAGTTGTTGTGCATGATGCGAGGGTGTATTAACAGCTCTCATACAATCTAATATGTATCTTTTAACTTCTTGCAAGCTGATCACTCCATAATTTTTTGTGTTTGCTAAGTTCCTAAAATCAATTTTAGCTATCAAATTAATGCTGTTTCCGTTTTATAAGTATTTACGTGAATCAGATGATCGACAAATTTTATTCGATCTTGCAAAAAATCTTTACCTATGTATAGTCTTATTAGGTTCAAATCGGAATATAAGAGAAAACGATTATGAGATAGAAAATAGATCATCCTTAGGACAGATTCAAATTTAATTAATTTATGTGCAACGACTTCTTAGATCATTTTTGATTTAACCAGTGCATTTTTTTTAACTTCCAATATTAATGTAATTATATATATATAATTAATATAATTTTCAGATCTGTTTTTATTAATGAAAATTCCGCACTAAAAATAGAACTGAATGTCATGTTGCTTGTTCTTCTTAAGTTTTATTCCAGTGGAAATCCCACTGCCGAGGTGTTTTATTTTAAAATCGAATAAAAATTTTAAATAAAAATTTTTTGAGGAAAATCTGAAATCTGTATCTGTTGTTATTAGTTTACATCCAGAAATAATTTTTTCATGTATAAACTAATAAACATATATAATTTAGATTAAATGTAAGTTGCATAAATATTAAAGAAACCGGAAATTTTGAAATTTAATAATTATTATAAATATATGAAACATTATTATGAATTATTTGATTCCTCTGTCGGATTAAGCTATGCTACGTAAAATAACTCTGCTACTACTAAAGCTTTACGGAAATCTGTCAAAGCAATGTGTTAATACATTTAATAGTTATATTTAATGATTTAAGAATAACAACAGTAATTATTATATTGAGGAGATTGGAATTTTCGTACTCGAGTCTAAACGAACCATTGTATTGATTTCAGAACTGAAGTTCCTCGATAGAGAAATAACGGGAAAACCTGATCAAATCTCGATTAGGTTACTCACGCTTAAGAAACCTTATATGTGAAACTGCTAAGTTTATGAAGCTAAAAGTGCAATACGACAATGAAATACATTAAAGCGATTTGCATTTGCATATGCGAGCTTGGACCCACCGATGAGGTTCCGCAGATAAAGGTCCACGTGGGTGTAATAAAGGTGCCAATCCGACATCAAATAACTGATTATTTGGCCTCGTCAACCTCGGATCCTGGATCTGGTGCTTGATTTAAAATGAGAGCTGTTGAATATACAATTCCAGAAAACTTTTCTATTTCCAGGTTTATTTTTCAGCCTCGTTTGAGGACGATAATGTTTTTTTTTTTTAACAATATCATATGATCGTTTTGCAGAGATGACGCTATTTCCCAAGCAGGCGGGTCCCGAAAAAAATGATGCGACAACGGCCAAATTCTCACCGGTTCTGAAGCAAAACGAAAACGCAATTTATTATAGTACAGATGACATTTACATTTCGCTTCGGAAAAGAAATTTCGTATTCAAGAGTTAATTAATGTTCGATAAAGGTGATGTTCATTCAAACCGGAAGTAAAACTGATAATTTCGAAACACCGGAATTTAATCTTTGTCACATAAAATTCAGATGCTTTTGAATGAAGTATCAGGATCGAGATTAACATTAGAAAAACATCACATTTAAATAATTTTTTTTTGGAGTCTCCAAAATAATTTAATGACATACTTTTTTTCTCATTAATATTACTGAAAATAACCACGAACCAAAGCAAGTTTTCGTTCTACATACTATATTTTACATGTAATCAAGCTTCGAAAAAATTTTGGGTCAATCAACGTGATTTATATTGTATCAAAAATGGCAGCGATCTCGGAACACATACCTGTAAATCATGTTCTGCATCACCATAAAATTAATTTCTTTCGTTTTCACTAACAAATGCCTCTTCATCATTAAATTGAATAAATAAATAATTTTTTAAAGTATAATTAAATAAAACAAATTACTTGTTTTAATATTATCTCAGACTACTCAAACCCATTCTTATCAAAAAGTTTCTGTGGATGACCTTGAAATTAGGCCCTTTGAAACAAAATAAAACATGTGTTCGAAAAATCAATGGAAGTAGCGCCTAATCAAACGTATACGTTTATTTCATGTTTTTGCGTACTTATGAAGTTCGTTAATTTTTTTGTTAACCTTATGTGCCGGCATTTGAGGACATTATTTGTTTTATTTCTTCAGTTAGAATTTGAAAAAATGGACAGACAGAAGAAATTATGACATAAAGAAATCTCAAATTATTCACAATAGTGTTCTTATTCGTCATTATTCAGATAAATTTATATCTTTTTGTCAGAAATGTTCCTTTGCATAAGTTTTTGCTAAATTCTGTTTCGCCTAAGAACAAAGCGGTAATTATTCGCTCAAAATGAAATAAGTATGATTCCTAATAAAATCATAAATATGAATATGTATATAAGAGTATAAGAATATAAAATTAGATAAAAAAATATATGAATATTCTATAAGAATAATAAATACTTAGTTCTCACCTTAAGTGGTGGAGTGGGATTTAAAATGTCAACTAAGTCCTGTCCTCATAATATCGAATTATTTTATACGCATACACTCATTATAAGCTTACTTATCGTGTATATAAATATATAGTAAATATGCTATCGTCTAAATGTAAAAATTCTAAATTATCGCAAGCCATTGGAAGAATGAAAAATTTTGATCTCACAATCTTAAAATTCTCGTCAGTTTGTTAATCTATTGCCTGTAAGTCTTCTCTGAGTTTTCGAACTTCAGAGACAGGTTTCATCTGATACCAATGAATGAAATTTGAAGTTCAAATTAATAATTAATGTAGATATTTCAAGCTTCTAATATATCTTCGGTATTTAAAGTAATATTAAATCAATAATGTTATTGGAAAAGATTGCTAAAGTAATCCTATAGATGCTTTAAACAAATTTTATGCAATTTATAAAAAAAACACGGGATTTGAAAGAATTATGTAAAAAAGTAACCCTAAATATTAATCATATTATCGCCTCTAATAATTCAGGATTTTCAAACCCATAATTTTACATTATCATATGAAAGTCAGTATAAATCAAAATGTTAATAAAAACTTTTTCGTTGTTCTCCTCTGTTCTATGATTAAACAGGTTTTATATTATTAAATACTTGCTCTTAATTTTGTATTTTATTGTTAAAAATAAATGAGCCAAACAATTAATTATAGCTCGAATTAATAGAATTCAAACGAATCACTTCCTATGGAAATATTTCAATTTTTATTTCATAAATGTATATTAAATAAAATGTACAAATATAATTTGAAACAAGTGCCTTATATTTTATATATAAATATAACTGTAAAATAGCTATGATATTTTTATTACAAATATTGAGGAAATTTATGAAACAGTTTACAAAATTATTTGTTCATAAAATATAAGATTTAAAAAAGGAGAAAATAAAGGTCTTCATTATTTAGTAATGAATAGAAGAAACTGGATTCATGAATATCAAAAAAATTATTTTTCAATTATCAACGAAGTGTTTTACTCAAATCAACAACTGAATGAATTAAAACAAACGTGAGTCAAATGCCGAAACGATGTGATCGTGAGAGCTTGAATATAATATCGAATTTGTCATTTCACTCGAATTCTTTTAAACTCTCTTTGCGACGTTCATTTATGCAATAACTGAAAAAAATTAATAAAATTTAAAAAATGAACAGAAAATCAAAAATTTTTAATGGAAACAGACTATTTAATACTGAACCTTTATCAACATATAAATTAAAATTTCTAAATTATAATCAGGAACTACTTTAATTATTCCATTAAATTTAGTGATTTGTTTCATTAAAAAGTTAAATTAAGTAAATAAAAATATGGATTTACCTATAAAATATTATTTAATCACTTATTAGATACTATAGCATGTTAGACATGGATGAATCAATTCTTGACATTGAATCTTCTTTATCTACAGGCGGAGGACCCTCTGAGATTAATCCACCAGTACTGCCTTGAGTTAAATAACCAGCAGTAGCAGGAAGAGTTCCTTAAAGATGAAAATTGTTTAAGAGCTATTATTAAGGGAAATTAAACAAAATAGGATAAATCAGTTTTCCTTAAACTAACCCGTAAGATACCCTGATATAGGGATGTTATTAATAAAAAGATCGTGCTTTTGTTCTCTGTATTCACACCAAACATTCGACTTCTCTAACAGGCAAACCACTCGATCTCCGTATAAAGGACTTCGAGTCATTGATTTTAATGCTTTTACAATTTGAGCCTTCGTCATAGCCGGATTTTCTACTTCCAGTCTACCATCCAGCAAATCGAGTAAGTAGGGAACCAAATCTGTTTCAAGGGCCTGGCGCACAAGCTGATTACTATTCGTTGAAAAAAGACGATTAAGAGCTTCACACCCCATCCCAACAATATCTTTTCTGCATTGCATTGCTTTTTTTAAAGGTAAAATACATTCCGCTTGGCTTAGAGCTGAGACACAACTCTGAAAATAAATGTAGTTCAAAATTTTCTTACAAATTGTAATTTTTGAGTAATAGATTTAATAATTTAGGCAGTAATAATTAAAAAAAATTGTTTTTATTACTTACTTCGTTAAGCGCCAATTGATGGAGCATTAACACAGCCCGAGGAATAGCACTTGAATGAATTTGAGACATTTGTTTAAGTAATCTAGGAACATAGCCCAAAGAAGGGACATGATTACCAAGTGCAGGTTGAGCTTGAAGGAGAGCAACGAGAGCATTTGTCGCAATCTCCAACATGTCCGTCTAATAAAATCATAAAAAATTTATTTTTTTCAAAACTATAAAAATTGTTTTAATACCAAAGTAACTAAGCTCTTAAAGACTTCTATTTTTAGTTATACTTACATCAGTCTTTTCTTTACCCATTAAAGACAAACATATATCCATTAATTCGTTTAAGAATTCTTTAGGTCTTCTCACTGCCCAACCTGGATTGGCAACAAACAGTCGAAGGTAGACACCGGCAACTACTATTTCATTTGTAACAAGACTGGAAATAATTTTTTCATCAGGAATTATCCATTCGGCGTCTGGATTCTGCTTTTGAATTTTTGCGAATCTGCAAAAAATTAATTAAAACTCTTCTTTTGCTAATTATCAATTACTCACAATAAAAGTTTATCTTATATAATGCAGGTATTTGATCATGTAGAAGCAGAAAAATTATTATGTAAAAAAATATACATATACTACAATCATTTTGTTATTGAGAGCTATATCTCTTTATAAAGAAAAATCAAAGTAAATTTATAGTAGAAAGATAACATACTAATCACATTTTCTCAAAAGTAAATAGATTTTCAGTTATATTTACATAAGGTGCTTCATTTTTTTAAGTATAACTTTTTATTTTTTTTCCATATTTACATAGACTTTATTAATTATATTGTCACAATTTTAATATATTTAAATGAAAATGCAATTTCATAGCTGCTCTTTTTCCCCGACAAAATATCTTTGAAGCTGAACTCTTATTCATAAATAAGAATCATTATTTATTTGGCCAAACTATAAAAAACAGATAAGAAATAAATGGAGCAGACATTAGTAATAAAAGAAAATCAAGAAATAAAGATTTTTTTTAGTAATAGAAAACAGGAATTTTCAAATCAAATTTTGATTAAAAATTTAAATTTAGTAAATTCTTATAAAAATTAGAACTTACTGCAATCTAAGAGAAGATATGACATTACAAACTTTTTGCCTCGCATCGGAATCCCAAATCAACTCCGGATTTTCGTGATTGCCTTCAAACATGTGGACACAAGTTTCAGGGCATTCTCTCATCGCATCCACAAATATGACAGGAATAAACCTACTCACAATCAAACGAATTTTTGGACCAATTAATTTGTCACTAGCCATTCGTGTAATCAATTCAGCTGATCTTTCCCTTAAATTTGGTGTCGAAGAATTACAGAAAATATCCAAAATATACAAAAGACACCCTAAAAAAGAAAATTATTTTTTTATTTTCTTACTTACTAAATAATAAAATAATATTTATTATTATAAATTATTAATTTCGGATTTAGTTGAACATTTTTACAAATTTCATATAGAGCGAACTTACCCTTGTTTATAGCCTCTTTAACCAAGTTTGTTGTGGTCATTAGACTATATAATATATCTAAAACAAGCTGTTGAGAAGCAGAATCAGAAAAGGAATTAAAAAGAACTAATAAATATCCCAGAACCTGAGACGCTCCTATATCCTGTACGCACTCTTTATTTTTAGTAACACTGTAGAGAACTTCCATAATTCCTTTCTGAATATCTTTGTAATTTTCAAATGTGAGAAATGCAAATAATATTTTGAAATATCCAATACATTGGATTTCTACACCTAGAAAAATTAGCAAAGAATAAAATTTTCGCCTCATTGACAACCTTTTTTCTATATAATTTACACAAGTACAATTTTTCTGCTATTAAGACTATATTTATGAATTTCAAATTTCTTATTTTCCAAAGGTTTTTATTTATTTGTCGACAAATGAGTATCAATTAAAAATTATTTAGAAACATTAAATGCAAATAACAGTAATATAAAATTCAGTAACATTAGAATTTTCTTTAGAATTTTAAGGCGAAAAATATTTAAATTATTATTATAAAGATAAGTATAAAAAATGTGCTATTTTAATTAAATCATAGTTAAAACTTTTTTAAAGTATCAATAAAATTTTTACCAGGATTATTTATTATTACATTCCTTAATGATAAGAGGGCAATCACAGTTTCTCCAACAATCTCTTGCTCCTTAGTTTGTTCAGACTGACTGACGTTCTTCAAATCATCAAACTTCTTACTAAGGAAATCAAGTAAATCGATTGTAAAACCCTTCGGATTCTAAAACAAAAATATTTTTTTTGATAGCAAAAGCAGAATTAAAAAAATGTAATTTGAAATATAAAAAAAACTAAATTAATATTTAAATTACCTCAAGAGGGAATGAAGATTGTTGGTTATAAATTCTTACATATATATCCCCAATTCGTAATTCGTTCATATGAGCTGTATAAGCGAAATCACTTCCACAACATTCATGACTATTATTAATTAAATGTAATTTATTTGTTTTATGAGCTTCTAAATATTCTATTAGTTCTGTCCTTGTACTATTATCCCAAAGCAGATAAGGATTTTGTGAATTACTGTTGAGCACCTTCAAAATCTGTAGGAACATTGTAACTAATTTCAATAAAATTCAAGCTTTATAATTTTGCAAATGTAAACCAAATTTAAAAAATTATATAACTAAAATATACCTCTTCCGGTTTATTGTTTGCAAGCTGACGCGCTATGTAAGGCGTCAACAAGTTTTCTAGCGTAGTTCTCGCAAATTCATTTTTAGGAGAAGCTAATTCACCACGTAAATAGCCTCCTAGCCTTGCACATGCGAAAACAGCTAGTTTTGCTAAGCGGTTTGCAACTTCCTTAAAAAAAAACCAAGTATGTTTTTCCATAAATCTTGAAGAACCTTAGTATATCAGAACCGCCAATTTAACACAATTTACATCTAAAAAACTTAAAACTTTAAATTGCCACCCATATTATTATTTCCAACAATAATTTGGTGTAAAACAAATTTAAATAGAAATTAAAATTTGAAATCATAAATACCGATTAATAACTGTCTTTTAGATTATCAAACAGCAGTTTACTCTCATCAAATGCAGTCGGTCGAACTTTATGAATATTGAACAAAGTAAAAGACTTAAAATTTTATTCTATATGAAATAAATAAACGAAATGTTTTCTGATAAAACAGATCGATGAATTTGTGGACGTATCTATAATTCTCTGACATATGTATAATCACCTGTTGATTGGCTTCTTCAGTTCTTTCAACTCCACATTCTTCCAGAGTGTAATCATAATTGAACATGAAAAGTAAGAGATGCCAAAGGCAGCCTGACTGTAAGAAGTGCATTTGCAGAATGCTGTCTACTGCTAAGGATCCAATACATTCAGTGGCAACCAAACACAGCTTTAATAAGTGCTAAGAAGAAAGTTATTTAAATATTATTTTAAAAAAAAACATTTTTCGTGGACATTGTAATTTACGTAAAATTGGTTATTTTAGAAAAATACAATTTTCATTTGAAACATTATGTTTCTTGTGACTGAATAAATAAAAATTCATTAAAATTAAAGATAAAACTAGAATACAATTATACGATTTTCATGATTATTTCCATTATCTAAAACTAATGTAATTAAAATCCACGTCATAAAAATATTAATAAGTTATAACGAAATCGTACCTTAAAATACAAAATGTGACAAACATCTTTAATTAGTTGAGGCATTTCAACCATTTTATCGCGACAGGCCTGGAAATTACCAGCAACACTATAACAACGAGTGATATGAGTGCATACTTGAACAGGTATGTCATTTGACTTTGAAGAACTGCTTAAAACAGAAACACATCGTGAAAAAGCTTCCAATAGGACATCAAGACCTCTTTCTCTTCTTAATTCTTCCGCGTTAAGAGGCGAACAATGAACGGTATGATAAGCTAATTCGCTAGCTGCCGACAGCAACGGAGCCCGTTTAGAAAACAATTGCTCATCAGAAGATTCTAACTGAATAGTTTTTATCAGTTGAGGATATCCAGCATACTTATAAGGTTGAAGTTCTAAAACATACGAAAACAATTCATTTTCCTGAAGAATAAAAATCGTTACCAAGCAAGTGTAAATATTTTATTTTTTTTTTTCGAAATAGAAATACTGAATTAAAGCAATTGGAACATTTTAATTTTAGACATTAATCAAAACTAACCTTTCGAATACCTCTCGAAAAGAATGCTTTGCGTACGAAGCACTAATACGATATTATCCGGGTTTGGTCCATCACCACACCACGAACTACGACTACAAAGAAATTCATAAGCTTCAGTAACTTCTTCAAAACGACTTCTTCCCTCTGGGTTTTTGTCTGGATGAAATTGCTGGGCAAGGCGATAATAAGATTTTCTAATCTTTGATTCATCGTGTTGAATTCCTCTAGTCAATCCGAGAGATTCGTAAGCATCATCAACGGACATTGGCGGCGGTTTTTTTTCTACTTCCTTCTTCCAAGTGTCTAACACTTCTTTCAGAAGTTTTACAGGATCCTTAATTGG
Organism: Ricinus marginatus; assembly: GCA_028565995.1. Lineage (NCBI taxonomy): Eukaryota > Metazoa > Arthropoda > Insecta > Psocodea > Ricinidae > Ricinus > Ricinus marginatus. The sequence continues at coordinate 60,515 of JAOWBB010011777.1, forward strand.
CCAGTTTGGAAATCTGTGAATTTCCAAAATGAAATTATCTTCCTAATAATCTTTCTACAAGCTTAGAACAAAAAAAATTTATTTGACTCACTAAAAAAAGGTTAATTGGAAGATAAATACAAGTGAAATTAAGGTAACACAAATATCAAATATTTGACGAATGTATTTGGATGTATTTTAGTTTTCAAGTCAGTGTGAATTGCAATTGGATACTGAAATATTTCTTGGAGAAATAACAAGAAAAAAATTTTGATTGCTTGTTATATTTACAATTCAATTTTTTTACTGTAAAAATGCATATCTACTTACCTTACAGTATCACATAAATGTCTGAGGTAATATATATTACAAAACAATTCGTTTTCAAGTTGTGGATATCGAATTGCAGGTATAATCACATACTGATATGGTGCTCTAATATTGCTACGCAGTCTCGGTGTAAAGTCAGCTACATGGAGAGCTAGTTTCTGTATAAGTAATTGGCGCATTTCTCTGTTCCATATAACTTCGGGAGTATCAAACTCGCCCAGAAATATTTGTGCAAATTTTTCCGGGCCGTGATTTTCCAGATAACTTAACATTGCTTCTGGTAACAAGGGACCTAATATACTATGCTGTAATATTTCTGAGGCCGATGACTGGAAATAAACGTTATAAAAAGATGTAGAAATTTTACTTATAATTATAATAAAAATTAAATTAATCAAAAAATTATTTAAGAATACATCTCCATTATATAATTTTATATTATTTATATCAGAAAAATGAATTTTATTAAAATTCGCAAATAATCAAAACATATTTTTGCTTTAAAATTTATAATTTTATAGTTTAAGTTTTGATTTCATACATTTTTAAAATGTCTTAAAATTTTTCATTATCGATGCAATCAAGATATATCAATCATAATAGAGAATCCTAGTTCTTTATCTTTTATAATATAATCTAACATTATAATATTAATATAATTATTACAATCCTTATTATAATAATCTATTATAATCTTAGTTATTATCTTTAAACAAGAGTAATCTTAGATGTTATACATAAACATCTGAGAAAGTGAAACTAGAAGTACAGTTTTTTAGCAATTGATATATATATTCTTTTATTTCTTTTTTTTGTAAAAAAAATGATTTTAATTCATACTCACATCTTCATTTTTAACAGCTTGATACATGTGCGTCAATTTTAATAACTTAGCAATGGGTAAGACGTTAGAACCGTTATACATCAAAATAAAATAAAAAAGTCCAGTAAGATACACTGTTTTTATTTTTGGATTATCCTTCATAACCAGGAACAACAAAGTTGCTACCTTTTCCACAATTTTAGGATCAAAAGTTAATAATAATTGAACGATGTGGAGCAAACAAGTGGAATCTGACAAAATTTTCTTCACTCGAGGTAAAGGCCTTACAATTGCATCATTTGAATCTCTGAAAAGTTAAAAAATAATATATATTTTCTACAAAGAAAAAAGATTTGCAATTATTAGGCAGATTAACAAAATAAAACTGAGAAAGAAAAGAAACATACATAACAAAATATTTGCTAAAAATTAAATGAATTACAGTTACCTGCTAGGAAAATATTCACACATTTTTATTAATATATCTAAAATGAGAGAGGCAAGATCGCTCTCATTTAATACTGCATTTCCTTTAGCAAGCAAGCTCCATTTTAATTGCGGGACGTTTTGCAGAGTCCTCCAACCATCCATACCCATTGCCCAACATTTCGTTTTAGGACTTAGTTGATTTGAAGTCCACAATTCTTTTAGTTCATGAAAACTCACGGGTCCTTTTGTTTCATTTGAAAATTGATAGTGCCATTCTTTTTCGTTTTCCTTTCCCATATTGGGGCCAGCTTCGATCACATTCGTTTGTGTTGGTATCACAGCTCTGATATTATAAAAAATAAAAAACAATACGTTTCATGCAAATTCAATAATAATTAAATTAACGTCTTAGAATCGAATGCAAATATATTAAGTTATATAGGCTTTTGTATTATTGACTAGAGTGCCATATATATTCAATTATTTTGCTCTTTTCTTCCAGAAGTACAAAGGAGCCTATCATTTTTTGGATAACAACAACTTTCTCATGATGAGAAACTCTTGCAATTCTGGAACTAATAGATCAAGAAAAATGGTTGCACAATTCAGATAAAAGGAAACTTTAAACATGCATATTGATGTTATAAAAAAATAAGTGTTACTTCATGTAATGGATAATTATAATATTTATCCGAAAAACAATGAAATGTTTGAACAAATACAACAGCTGAAATAAAACATGTTTGACTGAAAATTGAGCATAACTAAATATTTTACAGCATTTATTACAATACTGTACATAACAGTTTTTATTACACAACGCGCAGAAATTATTATTAATTATAGTTACAATATTAATTTACAATTTACACCAAAAAACAAAGTAAGCAAAAACTACTAAAAAGTAAGAAAAAATTGTCACAGAAATCTTAAAATTATAGCTTTTGCATTAAAACTGGTTCTTACCTTGATGTGTGTAAATGTGCTATGGTAAGCAAATCTACAAAAATTCTTATTCCATTAGCATCTAAAATACCTTTTATATTTCTTTTATCTAATATCAATTTTTCTATAAAAATTATCAATCGGTCTCTTTCCATTTTATCAAAACACTGTAATTGATAAAGAAAATAATAAAAATTTTTTATAATTAATGTTTTAAAACTTTAAAAAAATAAATGTTACATTATTTATATGTAATAAAATTAAAATATTATATAGTAATATATTATTTTAAAATATTATGTTAATTAAAATTAAAAAATTATATTAAAATATTATATTATTTATATGTATTATGTATAATGGTATCTTTCCAATCTCTAATATTTTGTCATCTTTAACAATCTGAATCGAATGCCGAATTTATATTGATTTTAAATATTATAAGAAATAAAATAAATAAATAAAAATAATTTATCTTAAAGATAACTCTGAAATAATAATAAGCTTGAAATTAATCTAGTAAGATTTAATTTTTTTAATGGATCATCTGTATTGCCTGAATTAAACTCATTTCTCAAAAATAAAATATATTTCTCAAAAATTCCGTTTTAAATTTATCTCGAAAATTTATATTTTATTTACTTATGAATGAAAATTCATTAAAAATTAATGTTTGATACAATTATTTTATTCTGAGCTCAAAATAATCTATATCGATGATTATTTGAAAATTATAATCCATTATTTGAAAATCTATATCCATGATGATTGAAAATCTGAAAAAATTATCTTGCAACCCTCCAAAAAAACAACATTTAATGAAATAATAATGTTATCACTGAATGCTGATGAACGAAGTGCTAATTTTAAAACTATATTCATAACAAGAGGATTAGTTTTAAATATTTACCTTATCTAACATTCCTATGATATATTTTGTATCGCTAAATTGACCGATGTCTTTATAATGTTGGCCATACACAATTGACATTGCTTGCAAACACATAGATTTCATTTCAGGTTTTGACGTAAGAAGAAATCTATGATACAAAACGTTAAAAAATTCGTAACTGGAAAAACAAATTATTTAATTATTTTAAGGATTCTTTTTCAAAAAATTATTAATTAATTTTTACTTCATACAGATTTATCCTATATATTACATTATAATTATTTTACAACCACTAAAAAATTACTGTTAACATTCAAAATTGATCTTTAGAAGATGAATAATTATATTAGTTTCATAAATTTTCAAAACAATTAATTGTTCATTCAAAACAACTGCCCATTTTTAGAATCTTTATTAATTCTATAAAATTTTGATAATTTAAAAGTATTATTTTTTGGCACTCAAATAATACATAAAAAAATAATAAAAGTGCAATAATAAAAAACTACTTACGATCGTGCAATTGGACTTTCATTTTTTTCATCCTTTTCCAATAATAACCTCAAATAATAATCTCCAATTTTAATTTCATTTGCTAAACAGGAGTAAGTAACTTCAAATTCATGATGATTCCACGAAATTAAGGCATTTCCGCTCAATTCCCGATCAGAATTGAATGTTCTGATTTCAGACTCTAAGGCATCTCTAAGTTCATCTCTTGTCTGTGTATAAAAAATCAAAAGCAAAATTTGTTTTTACTTTAAATTAGTTATTTCCAATAATATAGCATGCAAATAAGAAATTATGTAACGTGATAATCGATTGTATAAACTCTTTCATATGACAATAAATATGATTAATAAACTTACTTTATGATTCCAAATTAAAGAAGGGAGAGAATGGTCCTGACGAAATTTATAATAAAACAAACTCCAGTTGGCTGTGCTCTTTATTTTCTCTCTTCTTCTGCGAAGAACAACTGGTCTATCTTCTTTCTTTTCTTTTTCTCGCAACCTTCTTTCTATACCTAGGGTTGCTCCCCAGTGAAGAAGTATTTGATCCAAATGCTTTTCCAAAATGTTTAATTTATGTTCAATGGCTATCCACTGAGGAGCTTTTTTATGTTTATCAGAATGTTCTTGAGCCAGTTTTAAATTATCTCTTATTTGAAGTCTTTCTTCTGCTAAAACAGTTTCTGGTACTTTTTCTTGTGATTCTAAATAGGATAATAGTCCTGATGGCTGTAAATATTCGGAGTTCAAGAAAATGTAATAAAATTTTTTATAAAAATAAATTACAAAAAAATGATTTACGACAATATTTACCATGATTCGTTTCAAAAGTGCCATTGAAGTGGAATGCTCTGTAACCCATAAGCCTATCAAATGTCTGGACAATTGTCGAAGAGCTAAAAGCCTGGTATCAGTAGGCTGAGTGTACAGAGCAATGAGAAGATGCTTAGGCAATGCACCTTCGGATAATGCTAGATTTTGCATTTTGGTTGCAATGGATGCTTCACCTTCTTCGATTAAAGCTCTCATTATTAAGCCAGCTCCTTTTACAATAGCTAATGATGTATGCTATAAAATAAAATGCTTTATTAAAAGGCAAAAAAATTTGCATCAATTTGAGAAAGGTTTGCTTATGAAAAAGCTTACTTGAAAAAGCCTAAATAGTGATCGACCACGAATTGCTACCATATCTAATAAATTATCAAAATCCTTTCCATCGGTTGTTTCACTGTAAGGAACACATAGTGCGAAAGTTAAGAAATCCAGCATTGAAGAAATAACTAAAGCAGCTGTACCTCTATTCTGAAAATATGTCAATAATATATTTTTAAATGATTCCATATAAAAAAGAAGATGAAGATGAATAATCAATATTTTTTCTACAAGTATCAATAAAACTATGAGCCTAAGAATTTAAAATACATATGAAAAAATACAAAAAGACAGATGTATGTAATGAATAGGGAGAAAAAAATTGAAATTTTAAAAATTTCAGTTGATGAGAATGATAAAAACTTTTACATCAATTAACAAAATAATATCAGACTGAAAATTATAAAAAAAATACTGACAAGTGAATTACTTGATAAAATGAAGAAAAAATTTGTCAAATAATATTTTCGTAATTAAAGTAAAATGTAGTTAAAACTTACAATATGGGCTATCCACATATCTAATAATTTCTCCAGGAACGATTTATTTGATAATATTGAAGCTTTATTTATTTGCTCTTGTCTTAATTCATAATTATCATACATTGGATGCATTAAACAACATATCATATCTATAGCCGCATGAGTAATAGCTTCATCATTTCGTCGCAGTGCCAAAATAACTTTTTTCCCAATATTTTCTCTTAATCTAAAATAAATTTTAAGTTATTTTAATGTTTATTATACAAGTTATATAATAAAGTTAAAGACAAACAATTACATTAATATTAAAGTTATAATGTTTCAGATAATACTAATGTTAAAGATGAAACTTAACTGACCCTGGCATCATATTGAATGCCGAAAATCCGATTTTGGAAGCAAATAACCGCCTTAGAGCTTGAAATTGCGCTTCTATTTCTCCAGCTGTAGTATGTGACTGGTCAGAATCTTCCATCGTTAATGCTGCTAATGCATTGTTAATTAATTTTTCTTTATTTTCAGCAAAAAGACCCTAAAAAATAAAATGTAAATACAAATTGCAATTATATTTGTATTAGTTAAAATCTCTGAATGGTAAACAACAATAAGTTGAAGCTATTCAAATTTGTTCAAGTTGAGTTTACACACAACTACCTAAACTAATATCCTAAAACTAAAAATATATTTCTTACATCTTGAACCACGGAATGAATCAAACCACTGTACGGTATATTGGCATTGAATCTATCTACAATTTCAGTTAAGTTTCTGTTCCCTGGCCTCTGCTGAAAAAATTTTAAATGCAATGATTCTACATCTTGTTCTAATGCTTGAGTTAATGGTCCCCATCTTTTTCCCCTGCTTGTAGGATACATTTTAATATGAATGTCAAGGTTCCCTGAACTTCTGACACTATCTAGTATTGTAGCCAACAAAGAATCCCTAAAAAACAAGATTTTACTAAAAAGCTTTTTCTAAATGAACAATATAAAGGTTAAAAAGGAAAGAATATTGTTTTTTATTTGATGAATTCTCAAAAATACATAAAATTTAATTAGATTGGATAAATTGTTTAAATAACATAAAACATCAAACTAATTTCAATTATTGAAAAAAAAATTCAGAAAATTCATATTTCTACAAATTTTTAATCAATATAATATGCATATTTATAAGAAAACAATAAGATTCAGATTTAATTATTTAGAAATATTAAGTAAAACTAGGATGAAATTTTACCTGTCTGAAGCTGTATAACTTCTTCTATCTCCCTTCAAATACTCAATTGTGAATAATTGAGGATTTTCTTTGTCTCTGATTAGAGCAAACACATCACTAAGGGGTCTAAGAGTACAAATATTGTATGTTTGTGGATCCCTTTCTAAAATACAAGTTTCACTAAGGCACAATATCCTTCTCTGGGAATCTTGATGTCTATGGCTTATTTTATGAACAATAAATTCACATATTGATGTAATATGTTCATCACCACTAAAAAAAAATTAATCTATATTTTAAAGGAAATTTTTTAATCACTTTATTAATAAAGCCAAAATTAAAAGAACGAAAGAATTCAATGTATAAAAAAAATTCAATATGACAGAAATTAAGGTTTTTTTTGAAAATGTAAATTAATAAGACATATAAAAATCTATAAAATTAAAACTGAAGAAATAAAAAACT